>JADHKR010000061.1:48301-142307 GCA_019925305.1 Sporothrix cf. nigrograna | reverse complement strand
AAAAAAAGAAAAGAAAAAAAGAAAAGAAAAAAAGAAAAGAAAAAAAGAAAAGAAAAAAAGAAAAGAAAAAAAGAAAAGAAAAAAAGAAAAGAAAAAAAGAAAAGAAAAAAAAGAAAAAAAAAAGACAGGACTTTACAGCCCAACTCGTCCTACCGTATTTTTATATTTCTTGTCGTTTCCCTTCTTCCGCCGTCGCGGCCCACCGTCGTCGGCCAGCCAAGCACAGCGTCCCGTTTTCGGACTGCAGCCTACGGCGTGCATGCATATCGTCTCATGTGGACAGGCGCCGTTCCTGTACCTTCTTTTCCATGCTCGCCATTTCCATTGGCCAACGTGACTGTCGGATCACGGGATGGCCGCCTTTGTGGCGGCGCGATGACGGAGGAGGCAGAGAAAGCACACCCCGCTGCGGACTTGCTCGCCATGCACAGCGCATCCGTGGATGCAAGCCTACGTCGCGTACAATAGACGGGGGCGTGGCTGCAGGAAGACGTGGCTATGGCCGTGGATGCGTTGGCAAGCTTGCATTAGCCGGCTTCTGCATCCAAGCAGGCTCGGCAGACAACGGGGGCGGGCGAGATACGAGGAGAAGAGCAAGATTCAAGAGAAAGGGCAGCACGCCAGACGGAACAGCAACGGTCGAAAGAAAACGGCAGCGGCACAAACACATGGGAACCAGCCGTGCTTCTTTCTGTGCTTCTTTCCGTGCTTCTCAGCCCAACCTCTGACGCAACAATGCATCTAGACGAGCCGCGATGCATCGAAAAAGGGCCGGTCGGCCCTGGCCCCGCTCTTGACGTTGCCTTGTCGAGCCCGCGTCCTGTTGAGCCTGTGCCGTCCCCGCTCTCTACGTTTCTTTTCTGTTCGTGTGGCCTATCCCGCCCCTTTTCGGCCCCCAACTGGAGCGTGCCGTACGAGGCACACGCGCACGGCATGGCACGAGGGTTGCTGTATGCGAGGCAACGCAAAGAACCACGGACGGGACTCCAAAGCGACCCGCAAGGAACAGAGGGCGGCACGCCAAAGCGACAAGTCACGATAAGAAAACCTGGCCGGGTGGTGCAGGAATTGAAGGGGCCGGGACGGCAGGAAAATCAAACAAGAAAGAAGGAAGAAAAAAGAACAAGCGCCGTTTATATTGGCCATACGCTGGGGCCCTGTATTGCTCGCGTCCACCTTCCTCTTTTGTATGTCTGCCGGATCCGAGGACGGTGGTCTTCCGGCAGAGTATTGCTCTCTCCCCCGGGCTCGGCTGCCCGACGTGACAGGAAGCGTACGAAGACGCCGGCGAGAGACGTATCGAAAAAGACAAAGGGACAACATTCTCTCCACAGAGGAGCAAAGATCACCTACGACGATCCCGAGAAGCTGTCCCGGCTCCGGCGGCTCTCGACAGCCACCTTGACGTCGGTGGAGACGACAATGCCGCCCGTCTTGTCGCGGTAGTTGGGAAAGATCTCCTCGGTGCTCTCGGTGCCGCGCAGCGTGTGGCCGCCGCTGCCGCCCGACGCGGTGGCCGCGGCCGCCGACGCGCCACTGCCGGCAATGCGCGTCTGCTGCTGGATATAGGGCGTGCGGCTCTGGAGGGCAATCGAGTTGCCGCCGGCGCCCGTGCTGCGGCCGTAGCCGCCGCGGCCGCCGCCGTAGCCGCTGCCGTAGCCGCTGGCATAGCCGCCCTTGGAGTTGCCGGACGAGGAGAGGCCGAGCGCCTGGCTGAGGCGGGGGACCTCGGCGAGCAAGTTGCGGACGTAGGGGATGCAGGCGCAGATGACGAGGGAGCACAGCTCGGCAGAGGACCAGTTGGACGGGTCGACGAGCCGCCAGGTGACGTCGCTGCTGGTGTCGTTGAGGTAGGTGCAGCGGATGATGGAGATGATGCAGGCCCTGCAGCTGGTCAGCAAGGACAGGGAGTCGGTGGAAGAAGGGCGGCTCACAGAAGACCCAGCGAGAACATGGCCATCAGACCGACGCGCTTGGCCCACGGCAGCTTCAGGTTTTTGAGTGTCGGGATGGGCTCGAGGAAGAGGACGAGATCCGTCAACAGCTTGACGCCGAACTGGGGGGGTTAGAAGAGGGGAAAACCAAAATGAAAATCATAGAAATCAAGCTGGGCCGCACCGAGATGTAGTAAAAGTTGAGCAGGTTCAGGCACGTCCCAGGAACGGCCACGTTCCAGTACTTGTGCACGGGCTTGCACGAGAAGATGACCACGAATGTCTCCTCGATGCCCTGCGCAATGAGCACGGCAATGACGACATAGTTGAGGCGCCGGAAGCCACGGTCGGGGATGACACGAAGGTAGAAGACGGCAAAGGACAGCTTGGCCAGCACAAAGGCCGCAATGTACGTCAGGGAGCTGACAAAGAGCAGCTGCTGCCGTCAGCAACGCCCCCGTTACCAGCGCAAACACGCAGCTGGAGATACGCACCACACTGAACTTGCTGTACTCGGCGTCCGAGACATCGGTCATGTGGTAGCCGAGGCCGTGATGGGTCACTGTCGACGAGGTTAGCCGGCCAGCTCATCGTGGTGTTTTGAGCCCTGTCACTCCGATGCTTTGGGGCCGCGACCTACTGAAGATGGCGCACAGGCACGGCGAGAGTGAGAGGGCATGGAGTACGGTGAGCAGAGGACGTGGCAGAACCGGACGCTTGCTGGCGGCGAGGGCCGCGCAAACACAGTCAGGAACATACATAGGATACCCAGATGAGATCTGTTCATGTTAGCAGCGCCCGTGGAGAGAGGAGGAAAAGCTCGCCGAGGAAAGCACGCACAGTCATCCAAGCCAACTTGGCGGAGCAGAAACACGCGCACAAAGAACCGGATCAGGGCGAAGACCGACATGAACGTGATCAAAATCACATTGGTGAGGATGACCGTCCCTGCACGAGACGCGTACGTGCCGTCCGTGGTGACCGCCATGTTTGCAAGTTTGTTGTCGGTGCTGTCGTCGATGTCGTCGTCAATATACGGCGGTCCGAGTGACCATACGGCCGTGGCGGATGTAGCATTCCAGAATGCCACCGCAGGACCGCGAAAAAAAGAAGAAAAAAGCCGAGTGGTGGGAGCGGCTCAAGAGAGGACCACGCAGCGCACAAAGGTGGTTGTGAAGTGGAAAAGAAAGAGACGGCAGGACCAGGCTGTCTGGGGAGATCGACAAAGATGTATCCGAGAACAAGTCGGCCGCGGTCAAGGCACCGCTACAATCTCCTTGTCCCTGGCGAGCCCCAATCTTCCTCTCGAGTGCGCATGAACGTCGCCTCCGCAAGCTGCAGACCGTACTGCAACTAGGGCTGGCCTGACTCAGGGGCGGTTGTCTCGAGGCAAGCTGAAATACCGTTTGGTCGTGACCGACAGACGGCAGGGCACAAAAATAAAACCAAAATTACCAGGCAGACGGAAAATGAAGCAACAAGGGCTTGCGAGTATGGGGTGCATGAGCCGCACATCCACAGACGGGGCCGCCAGCAGTTTGAAAGGATCCGAACGCAACACAAGCCAAAAAGAGGAAACAAGAAACGGGGACGAGACGAGAACGGGCAGCAAAACGTCAAGACGGCAATGGACACGACAAGGACCTCTGTCAGGATGCACAGGGAGCCAGAGGCTGGGAGCGAGCAAAAGATAAAGTACCATAGACCAATAGGGACAGCAGCAGGAACGATAGTCGAGCCCAGGGTAGTCCAAGGCTATGAAGGATTTACACGACACGAAGAGCGAGGAAAGCTTTTTTGTCTGAAAGAATCGGCTCGCAGCAGGGCAAACACGGCTTGATTTCCAGACTGGCCTTTGAGTCTCATTCTCACCACATGCCTTTTCTCTCGAGTCAACGAGATACAAGTACTTGTACGTGCCTCTTCTCGACGCAAGGAAGAGGGTTATGTAGAGTACAAAAGTATTCTACCAAACATACGATCATCTCGCTCCCGGCATGGTGCTCATACAGTGGGGGACAGGCTGATCTCCGGTGACGACAGCTGCAGTCATTCTAGACACTCCCATAACGGGCACATGTCTGGTTCGGGTGCACATAATTTTACAGCCTTGATTCTTGTTCTCCCAAAGTTTTCTCGCGTGTTTTTTTCTTCTTCTTTTATTATCGACTTTTGTGGCATGACAGGCTGTTGCCAAAGAGTACGATACTCGTATGAACACGGGTGACGGGATTGCGAGGAGCACTCCGGATTGGGTAGGTGATTCGCCGGGGCTGATGTAAAGAGGAAATACGAGTAGTTCTGTGGAGGAAGGAGATTGACGTTTTGATTTCCGTATCAGATTATCCAGATTTTTTTTTCTTGTCTCCCCAGACCAGCGGTCTGCTTTCAATACCTCACACTAAAACGTACTAAACAAGGCCTTTCCGGGGCACTGCTCCTCCCCCGGAATGAGAAATACGAGTAGGCCGCTTCGGGCCTTGAGGTGTATGGGGGGCACCTGGGGAGAGTGGCCCTTAAGGCCTTGTCCCTTAGTGCATCGAACCCCGGCAAACTCCCCAGAAGGAGATGGCTGAACCACAGCGTCAGCGCCGACATCTTCCGAGCAGTTCATCACAGAGGCCATGATGATTCGTACGAGTAGTCCGCTAGCTGCCGGGCGGTGGAGTCGTCAGGGGGCGCAACGCGTGAAGGAGGCCGTTCAAGAGGCAGAGTACTTGTATATGTAAGATATGATAGTAAAGGTAAAGGAAGAGAGAAGGCTACAGCGTGGGTGCAGGTGTTGCTGATTTTCCTGTTTCTGTGTTCTGCCCTGCTTTCCTCTCTTGCTTTGAATGATTGCTGTCGTCCTGGATGCACCCATTGTCTTCTTTTGTCGCCGTGCATCAGCTTTCGTCATTTTGATTTTAGATCTTTTATCAGACATCGGTTGGGGATGGCGATCAATAGGGAAAGAAAGGCGCCGTCCGAATTGGGTTTGCCGCTCGCTCACTGCAACCTTGTGTGAAAGGCACAAAGTTTTCGTACTCGTAGCAATCCAACGTCGCATGCCGCACATGGTGAAATGGCAAGCCTGCTTGAAAAAAGCTTCTTTACCTTATTTCTTTCCATATCCCGTTTCGTGTGCAACCTCACAGCTCTTCCAGGCTCTCTCTTTTTTTGTCTAAATCATCTGGCTATGCAATTTTTATATTAATGGCTGACATCCCCTGGCAACCTACCAAACTCTATTTTTCTTATTTCCCCCTTTCCTGTTCAGTTTCTTCACCGTATACGCGGAGAGTGAACGAATTGCAGAAGATACAGCAAAAAGCGAGGAAAGACGAGGAAGCCCAAAGAAGATGGAAGAGAATTCAGTATCCCCAAAAGACAGACTGTCAATCGCTATCTGTTCCATGGGAAATACAAGTATCCGAAGCGTGTTAGAGGAGAGCACAAAGAAAAGAAGAAGAAACTGCAGGGAAAAACGGAGACAAGAAGAACGCCCGTGACGGGAGTGTTTCTCTTCCTAGCCGGACAGCTCATCGTGGTAGCGCCGTGCAAAAGAACCGGTTCCTGATTACTCCTGCAGGCTGCATGCTTAATCACAGCTGAGAAGCTCCCGTCCCCGCGTTTTTCTTGCAACGCACCTCTTATTGATTTTGAAATTTTAATACTATGGAGTGGGTATCAACGCTACAAGTCGGCAAGCCCCAACGGCTCGACATTCGCTCAAGACATCGCTGGCACAAAAACAAAGCCTGCAAAAAAATGTGCACGCCGTCCGGACAGCCGCCTCTCACTGGGGAAAACCGTACGAGTGCTGCGGGGTGGCGCTTGGGTACTGCGACGCGTACGGGAAGCCGGACGGCTGGCCGGCGCTGGCCATGTATGGTGCCGGCTGCTGGGCCGCAGCCGCCGGGTCCACGGGCTGTGCGCCAAACACGGGCACAGCCTCCTTGGAAACGGCGGCGTCGTACGGCGGCGCGTACTGGCCGGCAAACGGGCCGGCGAACTGGGCTGGCGGGTCGTAGGGCGCGCCGGGCGTGTACTGCAGGGGCACGTCGCCGCCGTAGGCGCCGCCATTGTTTGTCGGCTCGACGGTCGGGAACGGGCTGAGGTCGAGGTTGGCGTAGCCCGTGCTGCTGCCGCCAGGCGGGCCGCCGCCGAGCGGCTCGCGGGGCTCAGCCTGGACGACGCGGAAGTTTTCCGAGACCTTGCCCTCGAGGGCGTCCTGGGCGCCGTACAGGTAGACGGTGGCGAGGTCGATGGCGATGGGCACCCACGTGGCCAGGGCAAAGACCTGGCCGAAGCTCCATGCGCTGTTGGCGTTGTTGGGCCCCATGACGTCGATGACGACGCGGCGGTAGGCGGTGAAGAGGGCCAGCAGTGCCCACATGGCGACGCAGCACAGCACACCGTCGACAGTGCGGGCGACGGCCAGCACGTTCTTCCACCAGGAGCGGCCGAAGCGCGGGGGCTTGGCGGCGTCGAGCCGGCCGACGACGCTGCCGTTGCGCAGGCGCAGGCGCGCGGCGCGCGGGACGACGGTGTGGTAGAGCCACGGCACGAGGTTGACGGCGAGCAGCACGCAGCCGGCGATGAGGGCATAGTCGAGGTCGTTGCGCAGGTTGACGGGCTCGCAGGTGTTCTCCCAGATGAGGTCGGCGAGCGCCGACTCGCGGTCGAGCAGGTGCAGCAGCTTGGTGGTGCTCGTCTCGAGGCTAAAGTAGAGGGCCACGAGGGCCACGGTGAGGCCGATGACGACAAGCCACAGAAAGGCGCGGATGCGGCGGCGGCGCGTGTCGGTGGCCATGATCTGCAGGACGACGGGCGGGAAGATGCTGAAGATGCTCACAAACGTCACGTTGGTCAGCTGGTACAGCGAGTGCGACTTGTCCGGGTGCATGCGTGACGAGCCGTAGCGGTAGACGCCGGCGACGAGCATGGAGATGGCAAAGATGAGGCCCGTGTCCAGGAAGCCCAGCAGCGTCTCGTGGAATGCGCTCACGAGCCACTGCCAGCGGCGGCGGCGGCGCTCCGTGCGCTGGAACGGCTGCCACTGGTCGGCGGCCAGCAGCACAAAGTACAGCGTGGCAAAGATGACGGCCCAAAAGTACACGACCATGACGCCGATGCCCGCGAGGTCCGAGTCGCCGTCCCACACCAGCGCCCGGCAGACCTGGGCGGGACAGTTTTCGTAGGGGTACTGGGCCATCTCGCTGAACAGGGCCGTCCCGACGCCGCCATTGCCGAGCCATTGGGCGGCCTGGCCGTACGTTGGGACGTCCTGGCCGTCCGGGACCAGCGCGACAATGTACTCGTACGTCACCACCAGCGGCGGGTCGCTGTCGTCGGTGCCGTTGAACTTTGAGTTGACAAACGCCGAGAGCCACTGCGCCCCGATCTCGCAGTTGTCTGTGTTGAAGTTGGCCTCGGCCACGGTGGGCGGCACCCAGCCGTAGTAGCTTTTGGAATCGGCCATGGCGGGACGGGACGGGACGGCGCGGAAGAGGTAGGAGGCAGAAGCAGACAGGAGGAAGGAGCAGACGACGAGACGCGGGAGGTCTGGCGTCAGGTCTGCAGACGAGGTCGAGGCAGAGCCTCTTCTAATATCGTGGCATCGCGGGCCTCGACGGCCCCGGCGACAAGCCGGCCCTGCAGGCGGAGCTTGGCAGTGGGCGGTACGAGATACGACATATTAGATTTGAGCAATCCGCGAGCCAAGAAGGGCTAGGCCAAGCAGAACCGTCAGCATAGCGTGACAACGGCGTGTCCTCAACCACCGCTAGCGCAATCCTTAAAGAGACCGTTCAGCCTTCCTTGTCGGCAGAAAAGCTCAGCCTCCTTGGCTGCGGCCACAGCCACCGCTTGATAAAAATAACAGCAACAAGGTTTGCGCCGTTGGGCTCTTTTCATCCTCGTACGAGTACGTCGTAATATCAGAAAGGTTCTTCAACATGAAGTGTGGTGTCTTGTGTAAGAAATCAAATGAGTCAAAGTAGAGTTGGTTTCAAGAGACAAGTAAAAGTAGGAAAATTATATATCTATGAAATTAATGAAGGAAGGAAAGAAAATAGCAGTTTACTAGTAAAAAAATAAAAACTGACAGTGAAAATAATAAAAAAAGAGGGAAACAGAAAAAACGTACAACAGCGGGTATTCGCTGGTCGTCACCGACCCAACTACTAATCCGCCGATCAATGGTTTGACTAGGGGAGAGCGGACGGGATCCCGTATTTTCCATTGTCTATGGTCGTACGTGAAAGACAGCTCATTCATCAAGAATTAAGTACGCAGTGCAAATCAGTCCCAAAGGCACAACTGCCAGCATGTTATGGTGCCGGCAGGTGCACGGTCAGAGGACGGCTACTTGCAGGTACTCGTATCACCTTGAGATGCTTTCACTTTTATACTGTGTAATTAACTCTCATATTTGTCGCCGTCAAGTGCTCCTTCCCTTTCTGTCCATATATTAACGTTTGCTCCAAAGAAAGGAGCTCCCCAATTTGGCCATGAGAGATCAGGCAAGAACGACTGGCTAGGCTTCCGCCTGACCAGGCTCCTGGCAGTGAGGTCATACAGCGCTACGCCCAAAGCAGACAGCTGTTCGAACCCCCCACTCTGCTTTCACCTCCATCACAACCACAGCCACGACCACGACCGAGACGTCCAGACACTGCGACGATCTGAACCGACCCCGCCTCGTCTGTTTTCGTTTCTGGTCTTCTCGCCAAGATCCCTTCAGGCTGCCTGTTCCTGCTTCTTCATTTTCTGCATTTCTGCACGGGCGCATCGTCCTCCTCTCCGCCCAGAACCGCAGCCTGACCTCGGCCATGGCAGACCAGACAGACCAGACAGACCAGACAGGCCAGACAGGCCAGACCCCTGCGCCTGCTGGGCCCGCTGCGGCCGAGCCGTACGAGCCCGACTGCCCGCGCGATGCGCCCAATGCGTTCATCCCGCTCGAGGCGAACCCGGCGCTGATGACGGGCCTGCTGCACCGGCTGGGCGTGGACGCGGCTGTGGCCGTGCACGACGTGTTTAGCCTGACGGAGCCCGACATGCTGGCCTTTGTGCCGCGGCCGGCCATGGCGCTGCTGCTCGTCTTCCCCATCTCCGGGGCCTACGAGAGGCACCGCCTGCTCGAGGACGCCGACCGCGCGCTGTACCAGGGCAAGGGCCCCGGCGAGCCCGTGCTCTGGTTCCGGCAGACGATCCGCAACGCCTGCGGCATCATGGGGCTGCTGCACGCCACGGCAAACGGCCCGGCGCGCAACTTTGTCGGCGACGGCACGCCGCTGGACTCGCTGCTGAAGCGCGCCGTCGACCTCGACCCACCGGCCCGCGCCAAGCTGCTCGAGACGGACAAGGCGCTGGCAGCCGCGCATCTCGAGGCGGCGGAGCGCGGCGACACGACCGCGCCCGACGCCCGCGATGACATTGACCTGCACTACGTCTGCTTTGTGCGCACCGACGACGGCACCCTCTGGGAGCTCGACGGCCGCCGCAAGGGCCCCATCGCGCGCGGCCAGCTCGGCCCCGAGGACGACGTGCTGTCCGAAAAGGCTCTCCAGTGGGGCCCGCTGGCCTTTTTGGCCCGCGAATCGGCAGACTTGCGCTTCAGCTGCGTTGCCCTCGGCCCCAGTCTGGACTAGAGCGGGTGGGTGGGCTGTGGAGGAGAGGATCTGCGGCAGCAGGCACAGGCACAGCCATACGGATGGCGCTCGGCTTTGGCAGGACGGACAACAAGCAGGCACGACAACAGTACGAGAAAGGGCAGGGTGGGTTGGCAAGATTGGTTTGGCGCTATGGGGGGCCTGGTTTTAGGTACACGAGTCCGCTCGGCTCGTCGGCGAGCCCAGATTGAACATGCAAAACGAAGAGCTGACAAGACCGACACACCCACTGCGGCGTCGCCGGAGCAAAGCCGGCGGCAGTGCGGGCAACACTGCGACGTTCACATCCTTCCTTGCGTCTTCCACTCCACGTGTGCGGTCTGGGCAGCAAGGACTGCGTCCGGCAGACGCTTCACGTCTACTTGGCGCTGGCCTTGGGATCCGAGGTACCAAAATCTGACAGAGGGTTAGCAAACGAGGCGATGAAAGGCGCACACGGCGTGAACAAGGCGGCATACAGTTGGTCCTCTTGGGTGCCACCTTGGGCTGTTTTGGCGCAGCCTCGGCGGCCAGCTCGACAGCCGGCTCAGCGACCGGCTCAGCAGCCGACTCAGCAGCAAGCTCAGCAGCCGGCTCATCTTGCGTGGCCTTGGGAGCATCCGTGCCTATAGTCTTGTTAGACACAGCCAAGGCCGGACAGGCACGACAGCACGCTGTTTCAGGACAACGTACATTGAATGCAAGGCTCGTCCGAGGACCCGTCACAGCAGCCGTTGGCACAGCACGCGCCGTCCAGCTGCCGCAAGGTGCTCATCTTGATGGCGTGAAAGATGCTGAACAAGACGTAGACGGCTCCCGCGCTTCAGCCGGAAGAGCAAAGATGGATGGAGACGTGTTGGGTCTGGCTGAGAAGCTGTAGGTGTGCTGAAAAGCGAAAGAGCTGAAGCTGAAGATGCAGCGTATAGATACGAGAGGAGATGGCTGAGATGCGTAACAGAGAGAGGATGCGGACAAGTACAGGAGGAAAAGTGCCGTGCGTGTGAAAGAACCGACTTTAATGGGAAGAGGCTGCGTGTTGCTCTTTGCCAGCGCGTTGTAAACAATGAAAACCATGGGCGCTGCGTTGCCACGCCGTCGTTCTTTCCATAGCGGCCGCTCTTGATGCAGCGTCGCCTCTGTGGATGCCTACGTGAGGAAAGCGAGACCGACACGATGTCTGTTGCCCCTGATGTCAACACGGCAATCGCGAGCACGCCATCGTTGGAGACCTGTCTCCTTCCCTCGCCATGGGCTTTCCGTGTAAGGCAGCCGCATGCTGGCAGCGCCTTCCTCAGCTTTGCGTCACAAGCAGAACCACCGACGATTTTCGCCGCTGTGCAAGCGCCACCGTGCAAGCGCCGCAAGGCTGCTGCAGCCCGCGGGGCTTCCCATCCCAGCAGGCGGACGTGGCCGCGGTGACACAGCATTGCGCCGCGAGAACGAGTCCTCGGCCAAGGGAAGGAACAGAAAAAAGGCAAGCGCCACTGCCGGCGCCCGAAGTGCCGCTGCGCCTGGAGAAAGAAGGCGCAAATGCCTTGATGCTGTGCTCTCGTCTTCCCTGTCTTTCCTGCCCTCGGCGACCTGCTCTCCGAAGTGTCCAGCTGCGTCTCGCGGCCTGTCCGAAGAATGCAAGCTGACAACGGAGAGGTGCAGTCACAAGTAGGTCTTCTGGTGACCAAACTGGCCATTACGAAAGAACGACAAATCCGGAGAAAAAAGCAAAGCTCTACAAAACCTGAACGAATATGGCAAACATAAAGTCTCCCCGTCTCGCGGATTTCTGTCGAAGCGAATACATGAAAGAGTAGCCCGAAAGCAGTGGGCTATCCCATGGCTGCGTGTGAAAAAGCCCCAGCTCAAAGCGGGATCTGGTGCTCTCGTGAAAGGTCGTCCTGCCAGCTTCGTGAGACCCTCCAAGGCCGTTCGACCAAGGTATGCCTTTTCATCTGGGGCCACACGTCCGCAGCGAGCAACAGAATCGAGGGCAGCGAGCTCCTCGAGCCACCGGGCACTGTTTCCCGCCCGATGCAACACGGGCAAGGGTCTGGCATGGCCGTGGTGTCGCACGGAGATTTTGTTGCGTCACGAAGATGGAGAAACAACGCTGGATGTCGTCGTAGACGGTGGGGAAATCCCAAACGCCGCGCAGCAAACATTCGTATCGCCGTTCATGTTTTATCAAAGAGACACAAAGCCTCGTCTCAGAGCTCCCATCGCACGGTCACGTGTCGGTTTCTCCCAGGCCATTTCTCGCCTACAATCCTTGAACAGTCTGTAAATCTACACCGTCACAGTGTGCTCTGTACGTCGTCACTCTGGTGTTCGTTTCAGGAGCCGCCGGCCCTACTGAGCAGCATCCCGGCTGTGGTGCAGTTGCGTGCAACAGGGAGGCTGATAGTCCTGCATACGCAATCTTCTACAAGTAATCTCGTAGCAAGAAAAAGCGCTGAAGATCGATCGCCTTCATTTTGTTTATTCTCGGAAAGGACAACCTTCCAGCTGGGTCGCTATTGCCCTCCCAAGACGTTTCTAGACGGAGTGGAGTCGCCAGGATTGCATGACGGGCAGGGAAGCCACGGCAGCTGAGCAAACACACCAGGGGCGACGGACGGAAAGAAGAAACAACGGCGCACGAAGCAGGCGGAAAGAGCAAGAGCGAGCGAGAAACGGCCCACGGCGTGTTTGTCTGCGGTCGCGCCCAAGCGACAAACAAAAAAGGAGGCAGGTGCGAAGCACATGCCCAGCAAGGTGCACCCGACGCATCGCATCCTCGATCCCGCATCACGACCAGTCTCTCGCCTCCCTTTGGAACACGGCGTGTTTGCCCGCCACGCCCGTTTCACGATTCCGTCTTGTCTCATTCGGTCCCTTACGTCAAATGTATATGTACAAGCACTCATGAGATGGTTCCCTGTCCCGTCTCTGCGCGGACGGTCCTCTCCTCCCACGCTGCAAAAGAGATTGATTCAAACAGATGCAGGCAGTCCTACTCGTATTTCAGCCGTCGCCAGCACGGTTAGCCTGCACGCTAGTCGCAACTATCGTGTCTGTGCTTCACAAGTTCACTCTCAGCCTGCTGGTCCTGCTGTCGATTCGACAGTTTGCAAAAAGCCTCTGGCGCGCAAGCGAGACCGCTTGGCTGTCGTCAATGAAAAGCGGGACGCTGAAAAGAGCACAAAAAGGCCTGGTCTGAGCGCGTTGTCGGCTACCGCCAGGCAGGGAGACCCCTGTCCACAGCCCCTGGCTCTCCAGCAACAAAAGATGTGCTCATCCGGCCAGCCAGCAACACAAAACACGAGTCACGTAACGTACGAGGACGAGTACTTTGTACAGAGCACAGAGAGACGCCGAAAAAACAGGGAAAAGAAGGGACTTGTGCACGTCTCGGTCCTGCTGGTTCTGCTTCGCTCCCGAGACGGAGCCGGAGCGCTGCATCAACAGACGAGACGCTGCTTTGTGGCATCTTATCTCGTTTGCACTGAATCTCGTGCTCTGTGCAAGCCATCGATCCGTCCGTGCAGCGAGAAGCTGTGTTGTGCATCAGCCCCTGCTTAGGCATGGCTCCAGGGGTTGGCGGCACTAGTTTTTGCGTTTGGCTTACACGGACGAAGCAGTGGGTTTCCCCAAACGAGGAAAAAAAAGAAAAGCCGAAAACCAAACGCAAAGCGAACAAAAGGGGAGACAACACGACCAACCGGAAAATGCAGACCTCCCGGGCGTCCTGCACGCGCTTTGGCTGACGGCTGCACAGCATGCCGTCATACACCGACGCCGTCCAGCCTGAGAGGCCCCCCGGCCACTCTGCGAGGCGAGAATCCGGGGGCTTGAGGCAACAACAAACAGTCCTCATGCGCCGTCGTTTGTGTTTCCTCTGCTCTCCGTTTGCACAACGCGTTGCCACTGTTTGACGCCCCGGGTGGCTTTTTTTCCTTTGACCAGCCGCGAGAACGGTGATCCCTGCCAGGACGTGCATCTCCAGCTTCGTGCTCGACTCCAGCAAAGAGCACGCCGTCTGCCTTGCTCCCGCTTCGTTTAGCCCAAACAGCCGGCTAGTGTTTGTTCGGCGTCGAGCTGAAGAATCCGGCCTGCCAGTCAGGCTAGGCCAATGGAGGCGCTTTCTGTTTGGCCGTGTACAGAGAGTACGAGTTGGGAAACCTGTGGTTCGACAGATTCCATTTATTTCCCTCCTTCCCACACTCCATCGTGCATTTGCTTGTCCATATCTGTCCCTCTTTTCTCTCTCCTTTTTTTTCCTTTTGCTCTTTACTTCTTTCCCATACCCCAAAATCCGCGAGCTGCCAGAGCCTCTGCTTCGTTGAGGCATCGTGAGGCTTCTCCTTGCTGCCTCCACCATCACGAGCCTCGTCTCTCTTTTCCTCCTTGAGGTCTATCCCTGCGACCAACACACGGCACCCGTTGCTCTTTTCGACAGCTCCATTCCCGCACGAAGCGGTTCTCCTCGCCGTCTCCTGGCAAACCTGCCGCCTATGGCAGGCATACAGCCGCTGCCATGGGCCTCATGAGCTTCTTCGCAAAAAAGATCTACCCAGAAAAGCACCAACCTCAAGTACGAGCGCCGACATATGAGCGGAAATTCTCTGCAAAGTCCCCGGTTCGACGTACGTGACACCTTTGAAACCCCCTTCTCTCCCCGTCTCTCAAAAGCAAATCCCCGTACTGACCTGCGAGAACAGTTGTTCAGACCGTTTCGCCAAGTGGCACCGTGTCACACAATGGAAGCATAGTGGCCGTCTCAAGGGAAATTAAAGATGGCAAACGCCCGGCGGCCCTGCTGTCTCAGACCTCGTTCACGACAGAAAGTTCTGCTCCTGCCCCGGTGGTTCTCGGGTTTCGCGGGGACGACGTTCGGCCTGCCACATCTCACAGCAAGTTCGGGGCAGATGCACGGCGCACCGGCTTCTTCTCCTCCCAGTCGACAGCCTCGCTGAAACAGGCTTCACGACTGAGCCGGCTCGTCACGCTCCGGCCACGGGCTTCTCTCGGCCCTGCGGCACCCGTATCCAGCGTCCCAGAACGGCTCCGATCGCATCGGCCCCAGGGCTCCATCTCCAGCAGCAAGCTGGCAAAGTCAATCCGGTCGGATGGCGGCAGAGCATATGTCGACCTGCTGGACGCACAGTCCGAGTTTAACCCTTCCGACTTCCACACCCGCATCAGGGCGTCCGGCGCGCGGGACTACGGCGAAGACGTGGCGGACCGGAACATGGGCCGCAATGGATGCAACCTCGATTCGGAGCCGGTCCAAGCATTTTACGCAGTCAAACAGCGCCCCTCATCGCCGGAGGGTGCTGTCTGCCTTCCGCACGCCATCAAGCAAGCGTCGATCGACTCGGCCTTGTGCTCGCATGCTGCCTTCTTTGGAAACGACTGTGCGCAGTCTGCGTTGTCAGCTGCGGCACTCCAAAAGAGTCAAGCCCTTCAAAGGCAGCCATACAACACAACGCCCTCTCCGGCGCCTCTCGGTGCGTGCGGGACCCCCAGCTTGGCCGATATCGAGGCTGTGCATGAGCAGCAACGTCGGTTGAGCAGAACGACCAAGGGCCACAGCCTTCAAGCCCATATGCGGGACGCACACGAGTTTGCTTCGGCATGGGACGCCGCGCCGCCCCCCGAGTCCGACGAGTCCGATATACTGGGCTCTGGCGATGTCATGTCGCATTCTCCGGCTGCCATTTCTCGGCCACCCACTCCGAGCGGCGTCTCGCGTCGCTTGTCTGGGGCTTCCTCCATCGAACAAGATGGCACTATCCAGCAATTTGGCGTCAACAACCAACCGATTCTCTCACCACAACCGACGTCGTTTCGGCTTTCTGCTTCACTGGCAAGATCGGCTTTCACGGCAGGAAGCAAGCGCTTGTCAACGACGCACAGCGTCCACTCTGTCCGACATCCACAGCAGCTGCCCACCGAGTATGACACCATGATGCCAGATTTGTCCAACGTGCCATATCACCTGAAGGAGAGCATGCACAGGTCCAAGGAGGACTGGCACGACGACCTCACCGACACGGAGTCCGCACCGTCGCCTTGTAAGCTCCCCCGCTGCCGAGCCACTGTTCAGCTCTGCCTTGCAGGATCGCATTGATACTAACTCGGTGGCAGTCATCAAAACAGCCCGGGCGCGCAGCCCAAGCCGCAACAACGGCCACAATCACTCACGTGCCACGAGTGTTGCGACCACGACGCCGAGGCCACGGTCCCAATCCGGGGAGACGGAAGAGCCATTCCCCAGGCTCGCCAACTCTACGCGTCACTGGTCCATGACGTCGACGGCTCCGACAACGTCCAGCTCAAGCTCGGCCACCCACGCCCGTCCTCACTCGCGCCACACAGCAAACAGCTCAATCAACCTGAGCAGCCCCAGCGTCGCCTCGATCCGCGGCAAGGCCGCCAGGAAGATGCAGGGCCCAAAGCCCCACACCAGGCACAGCCTTGCCGTCCTCACGGCTCCGCAGTTGACTATCGACGACGGCTCGTCTTCCGACGACGATTCGTTCATCGCCAGCCAGCGCGCGCGCAGTGCCAGCGAGGAGGATCTGCTTTTCGGCAGCGGCTACGGGAAGAACGGCATCCAGCTGCCGGGCCTGGAAGACGCCTTTTCTGTTTTCGCGCCGATTCCCCTTGTCTGCAGCCCTCGCCTCGACATGCGAAAGCCGAGCAAAGAGGATTGCCGGGACTTGCTCACTTTGAGGCACATGGCAAGTGACGAGTCTCAGCCGCCCGGCACCAGCCGCAGCCAACGCAGACGCTCGGTTGTTGGCCAGGCCGATCAGGCGCTGCGAGCGAGAGGGTCTGACGACCCGCGTCCCCCTAACCTTCACCTCAGCCATGGCAGCAGCGTGGGAGGCCCGGCCATCGAAGAGGAGCGGCTCGCAAAAGTCGACGTTGCGACTGCTGTGCGCCTGTGCAAGGAGACCGGGCCTCGAGAGCGGGCCTCCGTGGTCAGCGTGGCGTCGCAGACCAGTGGCCGCAGCATGGCCAAGACAATTTACAATGAGGCCCGGAAGGGCGGCATCAGCCGAGGGTCTGACGCCCTGGGCCGCCAAAGTGGCGTGTTTTCAGACTTTGCCAACGTCCCGGGGCTTTTTGCAGATGCAAGTGAAGAGCACGAACACGCAGTGGGCCCTGAGCTAGCCTCTGCATTGTCGGTGTCGTCCCTACAAGTCTGAATTTCCTTTGCTTACTTTTTCGTTTTCTTTTTTTTTCCCCTTTTTTTTCTTTTTTACATTTGCGCTGCATTTTTCAGGGGTTATTTCGGGAGCGCTGTGCTATTTAAGCTGTTCTTGTCATCGTCATTGTTATACCCCATCCAGAGAGATATATTATGAAGACGATCTTACATGCTTCTGCTCTTGTTCTTCCTTTGTGGCAACAACATGTAAACCATCGCATGGGCCATGCCGGTCAAAAGATGGCTGTGCACCGCACGCGTCCCTCCAAGATGCCCTCCCCCCCCCCTAAAAAAAAAAAAGAACGGCTGCGCCCATTTCCTCACACAGCAGTTGACGCGGCAACCTATGCCGCGCTGCCGACACAGCCGCCACCGGACTCAGCTTCCTGGGCCTTGGCTTCGGCGACGGCTTCGGCTTCTGCCTCGACCTTGCAGCAGCATCCCGTCATGGCCCGGAAGGCATCGACACTGAGGCTGTCCAGCCTCCCCAGAGCCTCTTTGGCGGCCGCAATCTTGGCGTAGCGGCCGCTCTCGGCAAGGCCGTGTCCGATGACGCGCCCGTGCACCAAGAAGCCGGCAGCCACCTTGGTGGCAAACGTCACACACCCGTCGCCTTCATTGTCGGGCGTCTCCTGCACCACGGCGCGCCAATCGCGACAGCCAAAGCGCTGGCTCAGGAGGTTGACCGCAAACGTGACCGGGTGCTTGTTGGCAAACGTGTCGTAGAGCGCCATGTCCTCAAAGTAGGGCAGCACGTGGCGCTCGAAAAAGGGCAGCACGGTCCCGTAGTAGTCGTAGCCCGAGTCGACAAAGATGGCGCCAATGTAGGCCTCGACCACGTCGGCCAGCGCCTTGATGGGCCGCGTAATGTGTACCCAGTAGTCGCGCGCAAACGCGCTGGCGGGCTTGCCGTCCTTGACAGCCTCGGCTTCGGCGCGGGCGCGGGCGTCCTCAATCTTCGCCACGTACTCCATGACCTGCTTCTGCAGATCGCCCGTAAAGGACAAGAGGTGCTTGTGGAAGCCCAGCGTGACGCTCAGCGTGCCCAGAAACTGGTTCGACACCATGGCCATCTTGTGCTCGGTCAACCACTGCGGGTCCTTGTCAGGGTATTTGTGGAAGAGGTAGTCCACGGCCGCCATGTCGAATAGGGCGTCGCCCAGAAACTCGAGTCTCTGGTAGCTGGGCAGGTTTTCATAGATGCGCGGGTACGATGGGTGCATGACCGCGCAGCGCAGGAGACGCGGGTGGCGGAACGTGTATCCCACGTCGCGTGCCACCTCCTTGGCCATGTTCGCCTGAGCTGCCGTGGCCGGCGCCGTCTGCCATTCAGGCAAGACATAGGCCTGGAAGTACTCCTCGTAGCGCTGCATGGGATGGAACTTGCTCTTGGTGACGGCCGAGACGGCCTTGACAGCCAGGTCGAAATTCCGCTCCTCGTACGTTGTCAGGTAGGCAGCACCGATGATGGCCTCGCACACGTCCGCGATGCTCTTGTCGCTCAGTGCGTGCTGGCTCGTTGGCTTCTGCCGTCTTCCCTTTTTGAGAACCAGGCCGTTCACCGTGCTCTGCGGCTTGTTGTCGGCTGAAGCATCCCCTCTCTCCGCCAGGCCAGGCGACTTTTCAGACTCTTCAATGACGAGGGGGTACCAGGACCGGTCGAAGGCGCGGGAGCGAATGAACTCCTCGAGGCCAATGTCGACAGCATTGTTGAACAGGTTCTTGTTGCAGATCATGCACATACGCTCAACGTGGTACTCGAATTCGTTCTTGTCCGGAACGAGCGTGAAGAGCGCAATCGTCGACGCCATCTTGAGAAACGAGTCACCCAGGAGCTCCAAGCGCTCGTAGTTGCGGCCCATTCCAGGCTGGAAGTTCATGGCAGTCTCTGTGGGATCCGAGCCGTCCGGGCTATCGCTGTATTTCGTGACAGCCTCCAGCGATAGGCCAGGCGAGATGCTGTGCAGCCCCAAGGCAGCCGTGGCCTCCATTGCAATGAGGGTCGACTCAATGCGGTGAATAATTGGAGGGAGATTGAATAACATGGCAATAGCATCCACGGGGATCTATATGCGTTAGGATGGCTGTCTTATATATATATATATATATATATAAATATATATATAATAAAATAAAAAAGAAGAATAATAATCACAGACATACCGGGGAAATGCGGAGTGTGTCAAGGACGATGTAGCAGCGTGTCGGTCCAAAGTCGTCCATGAACAGACGCTCGTCGAGCAGGTTGCGGCGCTGGTGCACGATATCCGCCTCAACTACAACCTGGTCTTGACGGATCGGTGTCTTGGCACGCGATTTGGACCACAGACTGACACTGTAATTGAGAATGTTGCGGACCGTCGTCGGGCGGTTCCAGGCACGGTGCCGCGGTGGCGGGGCGTCCTCGGGGACGGGGTCCTGGCACGACAGGTCTCGCCGGGCACCGCGCAGCAAGAACTTGCGCGAGCCGTCAAAGGGATCCGACACAAACTTGTTTTCAAAATATTCGTCCGGCTCGTCGCCACGGCAAGTGATTCTTTCAACATGGGCGGCCACGTGGTGGATACTACTCCAGTCCAAGGCGGCACGAGCGTCGGCCCTGCTGTCGGGCATCGCAACATCATGGCTCGGCTCGCTGTAGGGGGCAATAAAATACGGCATGTCGGCCGCTGTGCCCTCGTATTCCTTGCTGAAGACATCATAGAATACGCGAAGGGTATACGCAGCGAGCGCTTCCAGCTCTTCGGGGGTGGGCTGCATGGGTGCTTCCATAGGCACGCATCGGACATTCGAGGCCCGGCCTTTGCTAAAGAACAAGGGGAACTCGGGGAGCTGAGGTAGTCTGCACCGAGACAAGAACACCAGCGGACGCGAGGCGTTATCCATTGCATCCGGGCTGCTCAGTGAGAGGACGAGTCCGTACAGCTGCGTCGGCATGCCCAGAGCGTCCCAGGCCGCAGGCTTGACGCGCATGGCGTATTGTGCCTGTTTCTTGGAGCTGACGGCCAGGCGAGCGTTGCGCATGGCCGGCAGACGGGACGCAAAAATGGGGTGGAGGTGCTTGTCAATGTACTTTTTTTCGTAGAGCTTGAGGCACATGGCAAAGGCTGCGGCGCACTTTGCAACCTGCTTGCGGCTGTGCGCCCGGCCTGTGGCATGGCGGATCGGCGACGACGAGGGCAGGACAACCTCGCAGACGAAGCCTTCCTTTGTGCAAAAGACAGAGTACTCGGGCTTGGGCGACCCTTCGCTCGGCTCGGGGAGCGTGGACACGTATTGAGCGAGAATGATGAGGCTGGACCGGTATGTCAACTTTGCCTTGGTGGACGGAACCACGTATGTCTGCTGGTCGAG
Organism: Sporothrix cf. nigrograna; assembly: GCA_019925305.1. Lineage (NCBI taxonomy): Eukaryota > Fungi > Ascomycota > Sordariomycetes > Ophiostomatales > Ophiostomataceae > Sporothrix > Sporothrix cf. nigrograna. The sequence goes on along the minus strand of JADHKR010000061.1, from coordinate 122,190 downwards.
CTCCTCGCGCAAAAAGTAGTCCATGTCGAGGTCATTGCCTTCCAGCTTGCGGTTGTCTGGCAGCGCGTTGCAAAAGTCACGCATCCTGTTCTCGCTCGCTCGGTTCTCTGTCAACAGACGCGCGTGCTCGAGATTCCCCAGCTCGGCCATGTGGATGTACATGGATTCCTGGTGCCGGGCACGGCCACGAGACTGAATGTACTGGATCATGGTCCGGTACAGGTCAAAGCGGATGACCAAGTTGCAGTCTGGAATATCCAGGCCCTCCTCGGCGATGGACGTGGCAAAGAGGCAGTTGATCTGTCCGCGTTTGAATTTGGAAATGGTCAGCAGCTGCGTGCGAAAGGTGTTTTTCCCCATATCCTTGGAGCCCCCGCCGACGAGAACGCCCGCTCGCAGATTTGGAATCATGATCGCGTCCTGTTGAAAGAGGTCGGCCAGGAGTGTGGCCGTGTAGCGCTGCTCGACAAACACAATGCAGCGCGCCTTGTCGCCGCGGGACCGTGTAAACTCGTCAAACAAGGCCTCGTGCAGCTTCTGAACCTTGTTCGACAAGACTGCCATGGTCGGAGGCAGAAAACGGTATTGGCCCACGAAGCGACTTGCTTCCCGCACGGCCACCACATTTGAGTTTTCCTGCACAAGGTTGTCATCAAAGCCGCGGACAACTGCGTTGGCGCTTTCCTCGGCCGGCCCCCTTTCAATCTCGGCTTTGGCCTCCTGCTTGGCAAGTTCTTCGGTACGGAACAGGATCTGCCAGAAGCGGTCGATCAGCCACGGGCCAAGCACCGCGAGGTTGTCTTGGGCGTACTGGAAGTTTCTGGCAAAGAGCCTGTGGTGACCCACGAGCGTGCGCACACGCTGCATGAGCTCTGTCTCGTGCTGGCGGAGCGCCATGTGGTAGTGTACGACACGCTCTTTCTTGGGCTTGGAAAGGTCAGCCAGCAAGTTGCTGTGAGCAATCGTTGCAATCTCGCTGTGGAGTAAAGCCTCCAGTTCTTGGGCAGCCTGCGTGACGTTGGCGCGTGCGTCCACGGGCGACGCCGTCATGCCAAAGACTTTGGGCAGTCGGAGGCCGCTGTCGCTGTCGCCGTGGGGCGCGTAAAAGTCTTTGATGATGCGCGCGTACGAGTGGTTCTTTTTCGTGTGATGCGCCTCGTCAAAGATCAAGAGGTTGATCTGGTCCATGCAGATGTACGAGTGGTGGAGGCACTTGAGCAGGATGTCGGCCGTGCACACAACAACCATGTGTGCCTTGAGAATCTCGTCCCAGAAATCCTTGGACGACCAGCGCATGTCTGACTTCTCGCCGGAGAACTTGGCCACGGGCTGGCTTAGATTGCACTCGAGCACAGCATGCTGCTGGAACACGAGCGCGACCTTGTCGACCAGAAAGAACGAGACGCGGCTCTGCTGTCCCCGCTGGCGGTCTTCCAGCTCTTGGTCGATGGTGTGCCGCAGCAGAAGCGCAGCAATCAGTGTTTTCCCGGAGCCTTTGAACTGTTAGCTGGCTAAAACCTTGTGTAAAAAAAAAAAATACAAAGCGGACAGGACCCCACCCGTGTCAAGAACAGCAATGATGTTCTTCTGCTTGGCTTTTTCAAACAGCTCGATCTGGTAGTCGCGCGGGCTTTCGATGATCTTGGCGCTCTCAAACTCGCGCATGAGCGCGGCAGACGACTTTTCCTCGTCGCAGAGCGCATCGGCAGCCTTCTTTGTGACCTTGGCAATGTTCTCGCGGTTCTGGGACAGCCACGAATCAAAGGCGTCGTAGTCTGCACGCTTCTTCTGGAAGTGGCTGGGCACCTGGGCCCGCGTTGACGCGCCCGCCGGCACAGCCTTCTCGTCGTCGGTAACGTCGTCGTCTTCGGCGTCGGTAGCGTCGTCAAACTCCTCGTTTCCATCGTCTTCGTCTTCGTCTTCCACCACCGCCACGCTGGCCTCTTTCGGGGGCCAAGGCTGCTGCGCTCGTGCCTGCTTTGGACCCTTTGCTGCCATGTCCTCGCCTGCCATGATGTTGGGGCAGACGACCGACAGCGGCTTCGGCACAGCGACGGAGAGCTGCGCCAGCTGGGAGGTCACAAAGCTCGAGGCGAACGAGAAGGGCGTCGGGCAAGGTCCGTCGAGGGTGCCAGAACCATCGAGGGCATCTCCCAGAGGTGCGGGAGCCATTTGCAAGTGAAACTAGCTGGTTGGTATGGATGAAGGAGGCTGAAGGATGACGAGAGGATTTTCGATGGTGATGGAAAGAGAGTGTTGTTATAGGGACGCGGATGGGGAGGGAAGAGTACCAACTTTTGCTTCCCAAGTGCCAGCAAGAGAGATACACCCCGTAGAGGCGTTGGGGATGCGGACCAGAAGGGCCTCGCCTTGGAGGCGTGTTTGGTCTTTGAAGCTTTTCTCCAGAACACGCTTTGAAGGGGGAGTGACGAGGATTTCGACTGGCTTGTCAAGCCCACGTGAGGCTGGGGACGCGGCGAAATGAGAAGGAGCGAACAACCACTTGGTTGCCGGTCGCACCTGCCCGGTAAGTGCTTGCGCAGACAAACGGAGGCGCACACCACAGCCCGACGCCGACGCGCTCGCATCTGTAGGCCGCACAGAGGAAATTCACCCCGTGTCAATGGCACTGCGAGGATGCCAGGAATTAGAAATGTCCTGCTTGTTCGCCTCAGCCAAGGCCGAGCCTGCACACAACAGCATCATCGTGCAAATGTCGTGGCCCCAGCAGATGGGGCACGTGCAACACGGAAAGAGCGTTCCTTCCCAAACTGACAGCAACACAGCCCCGGCGGGCAGCCACGCCTGAATGTCCGCGACAATACAAAGTTTTGTTTGTTGTTCATGTCCCGATCTTTACAAGATCCCATCTGCGTCCCGTCTTTGTCAACAATGTCGGACTTGCGATAGTTCAAGGGGTCCGCAGCGGCATCCGACCCGACGATGACGTAATGCGGATATCTTACCTCGTCACGGCTTGAACGGGAAAGAGCCCTCCGGAGCCGCCGTTACCTGCGCCGGCCGCCGTAGGACCAGTCCTCTCTGGCCAGCAGGCACGACCGTGCCTGAGTCATCCGTTGCAAGAGGAAAGCAAAGAGTCGTCACACCACGCCTTCTTCTCGGCGTCCTTTGTGCTGTGGAAGTGGGTCCTTCAGGTGATGCAGGTCGCCAAACTCGTCATTGCCCCGCGGCTTCAGTGCTGTCTCCAATCGCAGCTTTCGTCCTGTCCGCTAGCGCGCCTGCCGTACACTATTACCTGCCGGCCTAGTCTCGTGCCTCGCCCCTCCAGTTATCGCCGTTTGAGGTAACTCCTTCCCGCCAGCGCCCCAGCGGCCCCCTCCTGCTTACTGGGTAATAATGCCTGGGGCGCTCGTCTGCCCGTACCCATTCCCTATTCCGCTGCATCGTCTCCTCGCCATTTCTGCCTCATCGCCTCGCATCTCCCCGTTTGCCGACCGCAACGCTCTGACATTTCTGCATATCCCGCGCCGCGTCTAGCCCGCTCTCGACGATCACGCCCTGCGTCTGCCCGCACCCTCCGCTCGCCCCGTCTCCTCAACGCTCCGCTCTCGCCGAGGTCCGATCTCGCGGCTCAACGTGCCTCGCCAGCGAGCTCTTGTCGCGGTTTTGTTTCCTGCCTCACCTCGCCGAGCTCCCCTGGCCGTGCAGACGCCCTGCTCTCCGACCCAGCGCAGTCTCGCATCGTCTGCGCTATCCCTGCGCTCACACGCACGCATCCGCTCCCCAGCCTCAAGCCGCAACCATGAGTTCCCCTCGCCGCCGGATAGAGACAGATGTATGTTGGGGACAACTGGGCAGTGCCCGGGCCTTTTTATGTCTTGTCTTCGTTTGCTAACGGCTGTTGCTGCTGCTCTCCAGGTCATGAAGTTTGTACACCCCTCCCAGACCGAAACTGGCAGCAGGAACTGCGCAGTAGCCCCGTTGACCCCCTTTCTGCTTGCCTTTGCTGACCAGGACGCCCTTTAGGATGTACGAGCAACGCGTCTATGACTGCTTGATGTGAGCGCTCTTTTGTGCTGCTTTCGAGTTGCTGACGTTCTCATCAAGGCTCATGAGCGACTATGAAGTCACCCTTGTGCATGACAACAGTATGTCCCAGCCCTTTTAGCCCGTATGTACCTTGATGTCTTCAAGACTGACGTTTCTTTCCTCAGTGTGAGTCACGGTTCTTCAGGCTGAAATGCGCTTGCAGTCGATTGCTCGTGCGCCGGTTCCTGACACAGCTGCGGCAACCAGGCAAGAGTTTTATGTCCGCTTCAAGGGCCCTGCAGAAAGTGCGTGCCCTCGCCAGCGTGCTTCCTCCAGCCTCCCTTCTATGCAATGTGCTGACTGGACAAACAGCTCCTTTCGAGGGCGGGCTTTGGAAGGTCCATGTCGAACTCCCGGACCAATACCCGTATAAGTCGCCCAGTATTGGCTTTGTGAACCGCATCTTCCACCCCAACATCGACGAGCTGTCGGGCTCTGTGTGTCTCGACGTCATCAACCAGACCTGGTCGCCAATGTACGATATGATCAATATTTTCGAGGTCTTTTTGCCGCAGCTGCTGCGGTACCCGAACCCGACCGACCCCCTGAACGGCGAGGCGGCGGCCCTGCTGATGCGGGAGCCCAAGAGCTACGATATCAAGGTCAAAGGTGAGGCCCGCCCGCACGTGTTCTGGCTGTGGCGTGTGTCGGGACGTTTGGTTGCTGACCCGCCCAGAATATGTGCAAAAGTATGCCAGCAAAGAGGCCGCCGACGAGGCCGGCGCCGAGTCCGAGGAGGACGACGACATGTCCTCGGTGGGCAGCTTTGGCGAAGACGAGGACGAGCCTGCCGGCCAAATGGACGACGTATGAGGCGCCGACGCCACCTCGATCTCTCGTCTCCAGCTCACCCGCCATCTCATGGGCCTCGGCGTGCCATGCTGCACTGTTTTTGTTTCTTTCTTCTCCATAAGCCAAGCCCCATATCCCTCTTTGCATACGCGTGTGTTTGCTTTCTACTGCTCCATATTGTTTTCTACGGCGTCTGTGCTATTTACGTGCACCATGGGGAAAAGAGGATTCTCGGGAGTGCAGGCAACGACACCACTGACAAGGCGGGCACCGGTAGGATAATTTGTCACGGTGACCCGCAGCATTTGGCGGTGCTTGCCGTTGCTTTACACCCACTTCTTGATCCGCTTCAACTGTTTTTACTATGCTTATTTTTGTTGTTGAACTATCATTTGTGTTCTTGTTTTGTTTGCGCTCGTACTGCAGCTAGGATGGCTACAAGAGACGTCTATCATACATAACTCTATATTGGTACAATGGGTATCATTATGTCAAATCCTCTGGCATGTCTCGCCTAGTCCGAGTCGTAGCTGACCAGCCCCGTCACGGCCGGCTCGTCAGGGGCGGCTCCGTCTTCCTCCTCGTCCGTTGCACGTTGTCTTTTTGTTTCTGGCAGAGAAGGTGGCTTGTCGCCTTTGGTTGTATCGGCCTCTGCTCGTTGCACAATCTCTGCTGCCGTTGCGCTGCGCTTGAGCCCCTTTACAGGCAGCTTTGCTCTGCTGGACGGAGAGCCGCCGGTGCCTGTCAGCGCCGCCACAAACGGATCTGTCGCCAGACGCGTGTTGGCCAGGACCGACGACGCGAGGTGGTCGCGGACGGAGCGCTGTCTCTTGGCCGCATCGGTCGTTGCTGCATAGGTGAGATTGCGCGGCGAGGCGAGCGCCGGCGGCGAGACGCTCGGCAGCGCGGGAAGCGACGCGGACTTGCCGGGTCCCGGCGCGGCCGGCGCACTGCTCACGCGGCCTCGCGCGCCTCGCATGCTGCCAAAAAGCAGCGGTTTCGCCAGCGTCCGCCGGTCTGCCACGGCGCTGGGCGTCTCGCTGCCGGCCGGCTTGCTGCCAAAGTCAATCAGCGCCGCGTGCCGTGCGTCCGCCTCTGTCGCGGGCAGGAGCTGCAGGTCCTCGCTGAGTCCGCCCAGCCGCGCCCGCAGCCCAGCGTCGTCGGCAGCGGCCTTTTCGCGCGCATGCCGTCCGGCGCGGAACGCAGCGCGCAGCGCGCGGTTGCGCGAGTAGGGGTCGTCCCATTGGCGGGCGTTGCTCTGCGTCAGCGCCTCGAGGCGCTTTGCAGCGTCGAGGCCGCTCAGAGGGCCCTCTGCGTCGCCGGCGCCGGCGGGCGCGGCCGGCGCGCGGTGGATGATGGTGCGCTCGAGCCGGTCAAACGCATCGAGGCGGTCCATGTCGGCATCGCCGCTGGCCCCGCTCGGGACGCCGGCCAGCAAGGCCGCCGACCGCGCTGCCGCCTCCGCCGGGTCGAGGTGTCCGTCGGCCTCGTCGCCGTCGCTGTACTCGCGCCGTCGCCGGCCGCCCTCGGCCACAACGTACGACGTCGTTGCCGGGTCTGTGCGGACGGCGATCCAGGTGCCGCAGGCCGGGTGGCGCATGCGGAACGTCCAGATGGGCGTGCTGTAGTAGTTCCCCGTGCGGTGCTTCTCGGCGTTGAAGCGCACGCCCTGGCCAATGAGGACCGGGTGCGTCTTGCCGTCGCGGCCGACCGCCCGCGCCTCGCAGCCGTCGCACCAGACGGCAAAGGGCATCTCGAAGCGCACAATGGGCACGCCCGCACTGGTGGCCTTTTGCGCGCGGTTGCCGAGCAGGCGGTTGCCCGAGACCACGCCCTCCTGGTCCGGCGGGACATAGCGTCCCATGTTGAAGCCCTGCATGGTGGGCGAGCGGACAAGGCTGTAGGGCTAGATGAAGACTCTTGTCGTCGTCGACAGGAGAAAGCGCTCCTGGGCCGAAAAGGCGTGCCGCCTCCAGTCGTTGTCCATGCGGTGTCGCTGCGACGGATGCCACTGGATGTCAAGTCACGTTGATTTTGAGCGAAAACGTGATTAGTCATCATTTACCCACGTTTCGTCCGATGTACTCATAATGGTTTTCCTGAATAAGTTGTTGCATTCTCAATTTCTGGAGTCTTTTAATTTTCAATGCCATGCATTATTATGAGATGCTGCCTTTATATATAATTGAGACAGGGAACTCAAGCAACAGAAACCTGGCAGTATGTCGAAGCGGCATAAATTGTTCTTTTTCTTTTTTTTTTCTTTTTTTTTCTTTTTTTCGGTTTGTTTTTCTCATCACTGCTAACAGATGAAGATACAGACAACTAAGAAAACGTATATTTCAAAACAGCCCAACGAACGCAAACAATTACAAAACGACAGAGCCACCGGGTTTTAGAGGCACATCTTTCTTTGAAAACCTTGTATGAGATCTCCTACAGTTGCTGTCGCAGACAGTGCACGTTCGGACCGCTTCCCCTGTTTCCTGTCTCCGCCTTCTCCCTTCCGCCCTCCGCGTGGTTTATTGTAGCCTCGAGCCGTGCATCCGGAAGACACGCAGCTCAATTCATGTCTTTGCGTCTCTTTCTCTTTCTCGGGTAATTGTCAAAGACCAGCTACCACAAGGTAGGAGTAGAGTTGGCATAAAAAAAGAAGCACCTTTGACTTGCCTTTTCCACAACACTACAATACCGCGACATAATGGACGTTTACACGGCCAACCTGACAGGCTTGCTCTGTCTTTGTGCAGCACTCCTCGCTGGCCAGCGCCTCTGCAAGAGCTCTGCAACAACGGGCAGCAGAGGCCGTGAAGCCGCAGTGGAAGCGCACGCGGCCCGTGCTTCCGACTTTCTCGTCGTCTATGCCCTCGTGATGGCCGCCGACTGGCTACAGGGACCCTTTCTGTACGCGCTGTACACAGACGAGCACGGCGTGTCCCCTGCACATGTCCCCCTTCTTTTTGCAACCGGCTTTGCGGCCGGCGGCGTGAGCGCAGCGTTTGTTGGCGGCTGGGGTGACCGCCACGGCCGCAAAACAGCGAGTCTCGTGTTCTGCGTGCTGTGTGCGGCGTCGTGCATGCTGGCAGTGGCCTCGGCGTCGCTTCCGCTGCTGCTACTGGGCCGGATCCTCGGCGGCATCAGCACGAGTCTGCTGTTTAGCGTTTTTGAGAGCTGGATGGTCACGGATTTCTGGGAACACGAAAAGTACGGGTCCTCGCGCGTCCTCGGCGTCGACAGCAACGACGACGACGACGGTGCCGGTGCCGCGAGCAAAAAGAAAAAGGAAGAGTCGGAGCGGCAGGCGGCCGTGCGGCTGTCGCGCACGTTTGGCCACATGGGCACGCTCAACAGCCTGGCGGCGGTTGCCAGCGGCGTGTTCAGCGACTGGGCGGTAGGCGTGACCGGCACGGCCAAGGCACCGCTTGTAGCGAGCGCCGCGCTGCTCGGCATGGCGGCGTGGCGCATTGCGGGCGCCTGGGAGGAAAACTATGGCGATGCCGCGACCAAGGACCGGGAAGACGGCAGCGGGGGCGTCTGGGCGGTGCTGCGCGACCCGGCGGTGCTCGTGCTGGGCCTGACGTCGACGCTGTTTGAGGGCTCCGTGTATCTGTTTGTGTTTTTCTGGGTGCCGGCGCTCCAGGAGGCCGCAACCGCGTCGTCGTCGTCGGCGTCGTCTTCCTCCTCCTCGGGCCCCTCTCTCCCCTATGGCATCATCTTTGCCAGCTTCATGGCGGCCGCCACGGCCGCCACGCTCGTTGTCCACGTGGTCACCGCGGAGCTGCGTCTCGTGCGGCATGTCACGCTGCTGCTGGGCCTTCTGGGCGCGGCCGAAATCGTCTTCCACATCTTGTCCTCGTCAGCAGAAGCCACGGCAGACGACCTCTCGGAGCAGACTGTCTTTTGGGTGTTCTGCCTCTTTGGAGCTTGCATCGGCACCTACTGGCCGTGCATGGGCTTCCTCAAGGGCCGGCTGGTGCCAGACGGAGCCCGGGCGCAGGTGTACGCACTTCTGCGCGTTCCGCTCAACATTGTCGTCGTGGCAGCGCTGCTTCTGGCGCGCGACGGCACCCATGCTGCCGCATTTGGAGCTTTCTCGACGCTGCTGCTGGCGGCCGTTGCTGGCGTGCTGGCTATGATGCTCAACGAGCCAAACCTACCGTGACGTCGAGAAGGGCACAATGTGGGAGAAGAACAAGGCATTGCAGTTCTCGGAATACAAAGGGTGCTGTGCATCCAAGGTGGCTCCCTCTTTCCTTTTCTTTCCAGGAACCATAGAATTCTTCGGGTCGCTCTTGCCTGTCTGTAAGAACACCTTGACACCTCTTTCCGCCAGTCGCCAGTTGCCGGCCGCTCCTTCTGCCTACCGCTCACTGCCTCTCTCGAGATGGCCAATCAGGGGCTCCAGCAGTTCCGGCAAGAGATCGGCAGCACTTCCGGCAAATGCAAAATCACCGGGACGCAGCGCGGCCAGGCCGCCGGGCGTCGCAGCGTCGAGGTTGATCGTCGCCACCACCGCGCCCGCCCTGCGCGCCGTCTCAATGTAGCCCGCCGCCGGGTACACCTCGGCCGACGTGCCAACGACAAGCATCAAGTCGATCTTGCCGGCTGCAATCCACTGGTCGATGCCGGCGAGCATCGCACTGTCGAGCTGCTCGCCAAACCAGACGACACCCGGCCGCAGCAGCGCGTGGCACTTGGGGCAATGCGGGAGCGCGCTGGCAGGGATGTGCGGCAGCGGCTTGTCCTCCTTGTGCGCGGCGGCCGGCGTGGACGCCGTCTCGTCGACACCCTCGGCAGCCGTGGCCAGCGCCGGACACAGCGGATCGGTAAAGTCGTTCTGGACCGCATAGTCGCAGCGCGGGCCGCCACGGCCCCGGGCGCCCCTGTGGCGGCGGTCCACATCGACGCACCGCAAGTCAAAGAGCGAGCCGTGGAGCGTGCGGAGGCTGGCCGGCGGGTGGCCGGCGCGGGGGCTGAGGCCGTCGACGTTTTGGGTCAGACACAGAAAACTGCCTGCAGGAACGCTCTTGGCCAGCGCGGCCAGGGCACGGTGGCCGGCGTTGGGCTGTGCCGCGAGGGCTGCGTGCCGCCGGTACGCATAGAAGCGCCACACGAGGCCAGGGTCTGCTGCAAGCGCCTCGGGCGTGGCCAGCTTCATCGGGTTGTGCGTGTGCCACAGCGCAGCGGTTGACCCGCGGAACGTGGCCAGGCCCGACGCGGCGGACAGGCCTGCACCGCAGAGGGCCAGGATCCGGGGTGTCGACGCGGTCGTGATTCGGCGGAGAAGCTCGTGGAACGCAGCCACGTCGCTGTGGGCCATATTTTGCAGTGGTGGAAGAAGTTTTGTCTTCCTTTTTCACCTTTCTTTTTCTTTGGTTCGAGTTCTTGTCCGTTTTGAGACCCGTTTATCTCCGTTTGTGCGAGGCAGCTCGACAAATCAGTTTCTCATGAGCGTTTCATTGGATGAGTAATAAGCCACTACGTAAAATGCGGAGGAGGTTACGGGATTAACTTTCCATGCTCCAGTAACATGCAGGGCGCCAGTTCGCCTAGTAGTGTTGATTGTCCAGAGATGAGGAAGAGAAATGCCAGCTGTCAGCGTTTAGATAAACTCGGAAACGGTGCTCCGTCTGACATTCATGCGTTTCTCGAACGCTGCAGGCACAGCCGTAAGGCGTCCCGTCAGGCCGCCCGTTATTACAGGCCACCCGTTTCCAATGCCGGCTTAGGTAAGTGGTATCTAGACGGGAGCTCAAAGTGAAGCTATTCCCATATAGTCCCTTTCTTGCCTTTCTTACACCAGGGATCCCCATCGCCAAACGCATTTGTGAATCTGCTTTAGACACCTCCCTGCCCCAAACCGCCAGGATACTAAGCCATTCACCAAGAGAGCATGAAGAAGCTAGACATAGCCGGCCCGCTCAGCCATGCCGTCGCCGGCAAGGGTGCTGGTGGCATTCGAGACACAAAGTCAGGCGTTCTCTGACAGGAGCTAGCTGGCTCTGTCGAGCGTGGTCAGTAAGACAACTTTACCCAAAGAGGCCTCGTGACGGCACAAATCATAGACTTGGACGACCAGGACGCTGAGCTCGACAAGCATGTACACGAGGATAGGACTACGGCGCGATCCTCGATGCAGGGAGGACCTCCTTACAGCATAATACTCGTAGAGGATACTGTGATCAAGACACATGATATCGCCTCCGTTAGGATCGAGCTGGGGCCGAGTCGGTAAAAAAACCTCCCTCCGCCCAACGCCAAGGGACGAAAGCAAGACGGTTTACCTACGTACCAACAACCCCCTATAACATGAGAAAGGAGGAGGCTATACTGTCAAGGTATAGGACAGGGCCGTAACGCATGACCGAACCTATCCATGGGAGGCGGTTCGACGCCGGGCAGAGAGGTATATTTAAAGAGGCTCGAGATTCGCGTTTAGTTCTCTCCAGGTCCCATACTTTAACTTCACCGCTCTCTTTAAGCTTGTTTCTCTTTTAGTCGAGCACTCGCTCCTGCGCCTTTTTTTAGACTATTTGATATTAAATATTGAATACTCCTCTCACCAAACTCATTTCCAAGTCACAATATGTCGTCATATACCGCACCTCTCTCCTTCGGCGACTCGCCAGACTCGACACCTCACGGTGTGTCCATACGCTGTTTAATGTTTGTTTGTAAGGCTACTCCTGACACTACAGCGACTACTCATGCTGAGCTTCATTTCCTCCCGTGCTCTCGCCGGCTTCCCAGGAAGAAACCGGTGTGTGGCCCAAGGCTGTCCGTCAAGTCAGGTACTTGTCCACACGATTCCGCAGTTTTGGTCGGCTGTAGCACGGAACCAGGTAAGAAGATTCTCCATGAACAGCCCATATTTCATACAAGCTTTTTTTTCTCCTAACCTATACGTTCAGGTAGAATATCCTCAAACGCCCGCTCTCGGCCGCGTCCCCTTTTCTACCTTGTCACACAAAAAGCCGAAAAAGACACTCTGTACTTGTAAGTGTAATGCTATCACACCGACACGCATTCCGCTCTACGGGTTTTTTCGGTTTGGATTTTGTTCTCTCGCTACCGTGGTCATCGCATATACCGGGGCTTTAGGTTTGAGGTTTGGGAACTTATAGTCTAATACGTTATTGAAGGTACCAGAGGAACTAGACGGGCTCCGCTAAGTGGGTCAACCCGCACAGATTATTCGGGCCGCGGCCGCAATCGTTGCACATCAAATTCTCCGCCGTTGAAGAACTACAAGCGCGAGCACAGACAGACCATAGACCCATCAAACGACAAGACCAAGGACTTTTTACCCACTCTCATAACAGACGCCGACATGGTAGAGGATGTGGCAGTGTCGGCAGAGACCTTAGTACGCAGACTCTCCTCCTCCCCGTCTCAACTAATCTCCTCCTCCCCGTCTCAACTAAGAAGAAATCTCGGACGTCTAACTCCCATAAGGTGCACAGCGGAAGTGCTGGACGGATCTAACTCAAGACGATGGTTTTTTTCAACCAGGTCGACTAGCAGTCCATTAACCTCATATCGTCTGTCGGGTACGAGAGGAAGATCTGCTTCCTAGGGTGCGAGAGCCTCGCCTTCCAAAACCCAAGTAGCAAGGCCATCTAGACCACTAAGGGCGATGGCGAGATGGTCGTCCCCGCCAACGCGAGAGTCTACCTGATTCGGGGAAAGTGGAATTGTGCTGCTGCTGCAACGCCGTTGTCGTCGGCGGTGGCTTGAACGTCGCTCGCATTTGGGATCGCGAAGAGGCGCTGCGCGATCCGGAGCCCGCGTATGAATTCGAGACGGAGACGCAGGGTACCGTAGCGTGGCTCGTCTGTCGCATGCACCATAACCGTAATGCAGTCTGTCGTGTCGGCCAGTCTGGCCGTGGCTCTCTCCCACGTCCGCAGCTGGCTCATGTCGATCGCTTCGTAAAGCTGCGACCCAAATATCAAGGCGGCAGCCGCGCAACACGCCATTTAAACGCCGTAACGGCCGTCGCCGCCTGCATACCGTCAGTGATCCTCCGCTGCCGCTCTCGGGATATTTCGCTCCCTTTGGGGTGTAAGCTCACCGTCGTGGTCCGACTCTTATGTCCGGAGACCCGCAGGGAACAAGATCTTCTCGAAAAGGTCGACGTCCCCGATGTCCAGCCACAGGATGCAATCCTCGCTGTCCACCGAGGGAAAGTCCATCCATGCTGATCCCGTCGTCGTCCGCGTCGAAAACTGGCCATTCCCACATCTGGCTGGCGCTTTGCAGATGGCCTCCGAGACACCAACGGCAAACTAGCTGCGGACGACTTCCAAGCCCGCCCCGTTAAAGCGCCACGGTGGGGGGCCGTCGTCTGTGGTGGCGGGGCTGCCGTCTACAGCCGTCGCCGTCGCCGTCGCCGAGCTCGGCGTTGCGGGAAAGAGGGCGTGGATCAGCTTCAGGAAGGCTATGCTGTCCCCGATTCCGTGCCACCTGGCGATGCCCTCAAGCATGACCTTGTCCGCGCCACCGAGGCGAATCCTGGCTCCCTGGTCATGGTGGCGACGAAATAGCGTCAGGTCGTATTTGATGCAAGACGTGTCCGTGTTGATGATCAGCAGGAAAGGTATGAAGATCTGAGCATCCTCATCCAACACATCGAGGTAGAGTTTGTGCGTTCTTTTATTGGCATTGCGCGCCCTGTAATCATTTGTCGATCGTACCTTTCTCGCCTCTGTCCCGGCGCCTGAATTCCCCGCACGCAATGACCAGACGACGCTCCAGCAGGGCGCAGCACGTGGCTGGGATTGAGTGCTTCTGGCTAATGCGATCCCGGAGTTCGTATATACAGGCCAGCCGATGGCGCGTCATGACAATCCAAGGCCGAGCTATTACGATGACGGCAGACGAGAGAAGGTAGAGGAAGGAAGAGGAAGGTGGAGGAAGGAAGAGCAACGTAAAGGAAGGACGAGTAACGTAAAGGAAGGAAGAGTAAGGCGGACGAAGGAAAAGTAAGAGAGTAAGGTAAAGGAAAGAAGAAAAGGGTTGAGTAAGGTTGAGTAAGGAAGAGGGAGGGACTTTTATAGTGCTTATACACAGGAAGACAAGGGGTAGGAGGTAGCGGAAGGAAGGGTAAGTTGGGGAATCTAGCTTAATATATTGGAGGGCTATATACAGACGCGTATGGTTGGCCTGCGATTAGCTGATGTTTTAAGACGTCCCCCCCTTGGTCTCTCACCAGGCAGCTGGCGACCTCTTTTCAACGCTCACCAATAGGTGGCCTAACTGACAGGGGAGGCCGAGAGCCCACCTCAGGGTGCTTGTCGACACAATATCTTAGAGTGTACCACAGGCGTGCCTCAAGCACAGCCATTTCGGGCGGGCGCGTTGTATTCGTGGTAGTCCCATCAATATTGCTGCGGGACAGCATGCACGGCAGGACTCCCGTACATGGCCTCACTATGCAAAGGACGCGACGAGTCGCCATGCAATCAGAAATGACCCCCAACAGCCAACCAACGCACGAAAGCACCCGGCTACTCATGCGAGTGGCACGGATGTTGGCTGGGCCTGTCATTACATTCAAGATGCCAAAGCAATGGTCTATATCCTCTAGGGGACGATGGCCGAGGCCAACGTCCCCTAGAGGATACTGAGCGAGATCCACGGAGATCTGAACATCCACAATGTACTCAGTCGACTGGACCCGGCTGATGACGAGCCCGAGGCACTCATTGACCCGCGCGGCGTTCCGCTCCTTGGCGACGAAGCGGAGAAGGTGTTCGAGCGCGGTGACTACTGCTACGACATCTCGAAGCTGCTCTTCTCTCTGACTGGCTTCTCGGAGATCAGGAAGCATCTCTTCGACTACTCCGCCAAGGAGGACTCGTATCGGCTCGAGCTCAAGCAGCACTCCGGTGCGAACACCATGAACGGCGCCGGCCACATTCTCATCAAAGCGCTCGCAGACAACGGCACGATGAAGCAGTGGATTGAGAAAGTCGAGCGCGGCGGTCTGCAATCTTTTGAGTTGAGGGCCATGGTAGGCGAGGCGGCACAATTCGTTGCGGACTGCGCTTGCGTTCTGGGACGGGACACCCCTTGGGAGATCGTGCCTCTGTTCCTCAAGGGACTTGAGAAGTTGAACGACGTCATCGACCTCTTGGGAGGCAATACCAAGCTCGTGACTGAGAACCCAGAGCCAAGTTTCGATTACGAGTGCGTGCCCACAAGCGCAGACTTTGGGGCGGTGACGATTCAGCACACCATATTCCAATCGCATGTCTCGATTGACGACTGGCCCTACGACGTTCTGGAGGTCTCCATCAAGGTCGAGTCGGCCGCCGCGTGCAAGGCCCTGCTCCAGGACATGGTCGGAAGCTACCTGCCCCGGGGCACGGCCATATACCTCTCCACCGAACCAGTCGAGGCCATCGACCCGTTTTCCTGCGTCGTGATCCATCAGTCCAACGGCGTGAGAGGGCAGACTCACATCGTCGCGGCGGCAACGCGAAGGACCACCGCTTTCTTCCGAGACAACGGGATCTCCGAGAGCACCCTCGACAGCTTGAGGATTGTCCACATCTCGTCGACAGGCTCATCGTCCCGTTCCCAATTCGCGGCAAGGGACAACGACAAGCTCCTCTCTCCCGGATCCTTCGGCATTTCGCTTCTCAAACTGGCGCTGCTGCAGGCGACGCAGCTGCCTTTCCGGAAGGCCGATCGGTGGATCGCCGAAAACGACTCCTTCTTCCTGCTCAGTAAGCCCCTGGAGATGGGAGGGGATTACCTATGCCTTCTGGGGATCGTGAGGCCGAGCTCGGGTTCAAGCTCCTCCTGGAGAGTGTGCATCGACGAGGTCGAGCAGACGGAGGGTTGGGTATTCGCCAAGCGCTTCCGAGACATCCAGGCGCACGAGAAGGGGGAGAAGCTGCTCCGGACGACGACCGGCATGTTTCTACCGCACCGCCCATATCTGGCAAGAGCACTTCCTGGGGGCTGCTATTTCCAGATATGGCTTGGCGACTGTGCCGATAGGAAGGCTCACCGTTTCGGCCTCCGTCTCGGGCCGTTACCACCCCGGCTACCTACCTGACATTGGCTACGGCGGCGAGCCTTTGGTACATGAAGAGACGACACATCCGAATCACGGACTAGATATCCCGTGCAGGGCGGATAATTCACGGACAGGACATGTTACCAAACTAATTACATTTCTTGACATGGAAACGACAGTTCAAGGTGAGGTTTACGACAAGTACCTACAGGGTAGCATACTATGCAGTACAGCCTGACACGGCGTCGCTGCAAGCTGAATGGCTCATTGGCCCGCTTGTTCTAGACTTGGTCAGACGGAAACCCCACACGGCCGGCTTACCGCCCCCGGGTGGGTGTCGAGAGCCCTGGGGACGCAGCACTGAGATCGGGACGGATTGATGAGTTCGCAGTGATGCGGATGACTGAGGACCGGACAGACTGTAGGACTGTCTATGAGTACCGGACTGGAGAGTGGAAGGAGAGATGGTAAACTGGGGGAGAGGAAGAGGAAGGTGTATATATATATATATATGTATCCGCTGGTGACCTCATTCATTAGTAGTTTCCTTTTTAGACGAGCTACTGACAAGGTACAAAGCACGACAGTTGTGTTTCTTCTTGCATAAATGGCCGTGGATATTTAAAATAAGATGAGCCCAAGGAACCCCAAGAGAAAGCCAAGGCTCGAAAAGCCTTGCATTCTGGGCGGTTCCCACCGTTGGTTCGGCTTTCGAGATTGTATTCTGTACTCGTACTTGTGCTCGTATTACTGTAACTTACGATTCGAATACACTTCGCTCTGCTTGCTTGCCGTCACAACCTACGACGTAGATACTTGTCTAGTCGAGACGAGCTGGAAACGTAGGTGAAAATATTTAGCAAACAAGAAAAATCCAGACAAAAGCATGCTCATCAGCATCATGTACTCCATACTCTTTCTCTTGTCTTTCTGAACGCTAAAAGGGACCTCCCAATGAACATATTCCAAAATAAATGGCCTTTCCTTTACATGAGATGGTAACAGAGTAACAAAAAAGGGATATATAAAAAGATCATCCAAAAACAGGGTTTCGCTCCCGCATCTTATTATATACACCGTATCAACACGCTTGACAGGCTCCTTTTCCACAACTCGATGCACTGCGCATCCGCTTTACAGCAGAGCAAAGGCAGCGAGCATGGCGCCGGCAGCAGCAAACACGTTGGCAGCGACCTTGGCAACGCCGTTGGTGGCAACAATACTGGCCGTGGAGGTGGCCTTGGTCTGCGTGGCGGTGGCGGCCGACGTGGTCTTGTTGCTCGAGGCGGTGGTCGGGACCAGGGTGGTGGCAGCCGCCGAAGATGCAGAGGAGGCCTCGGAGGAAGCGGATGTCGTCGCGCCGGTGGAGGTCTTGGTGTTGGTGCTGGTCTTGGTGCCGGCCGACGAGGTCGCGGTCTTGGTCGACGCGGTCTTGGAGGTCGAGGTCGTGGTCGAGTTGGTGTCGTCGCCGGTGTTCACCTTGATGCTCTCGTAGGTGCCGCTGGTGCCCTCGTACGAGTACGAGGTGGCGCCCGAGACGCCGTTGGAGCGGTCGGTGACCTTGATGCTCTTGTAGTAGGCGACGTACGGGGCGCCCGAGCCGCTGCCAAACGAGGTGTGGCCGCCAGCCCACTCGACGGTGCCCGAGGGCTCCGTGGACGCACCACCGTCCCAGGTGCCCAGCTTGATCTGCATGGGCGTCTGGGGGAACTTGGCGCCGTTGCCGGCCGACGCCGACGTCAGCGTGCGCACGACGGTGCCGTCAATGGACCAGACCACAGCCTCGGGCGACCAGTCCAGGGTGTACGTGTGGAAGGTGGTCTGGGGCGAGCTGACGTCCGAGAAGCCGCCGCGGTCGTAGGTCGAGGTGTCGCCCTTGGAGAAGTAGTTGGTCTGGACCTCGGTGGTGTCGCCGCCGAGCCACTCCCAGTCGATCTCGTCGAGGTCGTCCGACTGCAGCACAAACGACGTGACGATGCCGGTGCCGGGGGCGACCTGGATCACGGCCTCGACGGTGCCGAAGAACAGGTACTTGGTCGACGTGATGGTGGGCGCGTTGGTCTCCGCGGCGATGGTAAAGGCAGCACCCTTCTCCGCGTCGTACTCGAGCGTCGTGCCATCTGCAAGCGTAAAGTACTCGCTGGCGCCCTTTGTGAAGTCGATTTCGACGGTGCCGCCGAAAGCAGGGTCCGCCGGGCAGGCTGGCGTTGTTAGTGGGCTGCCAAGGAACGAGAGATGAGGCAGAATCCAAACAGGGACATACACTGGCCCTTGACGGGGTTGCACAGAGACGAGGTCTGGGCGGTGGCCATGGAGGCCGACAGGAGGATGACCGCGGAGGTCTTCATGATCTTGGACAGCATTGTGACGGTTGTTTTGCGGGTGTAGATATTAAAGCTCGGCGAGCATAAACGGGAAGCGAGGGTGGCAAGGAGAACAATCAATAACCAAAAAAAGATGCAAGCGAGTGTAGTTTCTCCCGAGGGCGAAACGGTCGGTCGAACGAGTGACTGAGAAGGATAAAAAGAGTGTTCCAAAAACAGGCGAAGCTGGAGAGCGAAGGAGATGGACAAGAAAAGGAAGGAGAGAAGAAGGAAAGAAGAAAAGGAAAGAGCGGACCGGGGAGGAATGAGGAGGGTGAGCAGGAATTTATTGATCAGAAAGGCACCACCCACGTCACAGGGGCTGTCGGCCACCCACAGCGCCGCAGGGCGCTCCACCAGCTGCAGCCCAAACGCGAACCCACCATCACGAGAAATCACACCAAGAGCCAGAGAGCAGTTACGAGGTTGCGAGGTAGCAGGTACGAGGCACGAGGCCCACACCCCTGCCCAGCCAAGGCAGGAATGGGGCGCATCTTACGAGCAACGGGGCCAACTAGCGCAGCAGGCTGGGAGCGAAGAAGGAAAGAGCGCGGAGCATGAAAGACGGCCGCGGCGCCGGCGAGGCAACGTTCCAGCCAGACTGGCAGGCGTGTTTGTTGCACGACAGCTGTGCTGATGTTTGCCGGTTTCTGTGTTCCCGGTGGCTTTTCGCTTCTGCTCGTGACGACGCGCGGAGAGGCCGCAGCACGGCGGCATAGACGGCAGGAGCGTTGTTACGCCAGGAGGAAGGCGGCAGTGACGCAAAAGCGTTGCTAGCACGAGGCAAAGGCCAGTGTACATGCGCATCGTGCCTGCAGGAACACAAGATGGCGTTGCGTGACAGGTCGCTGACAGCGCGTTGATTGGAAGGCGCAGGCCACTGCCGGTGTTTTGGCGATACGATACATACAGCGGCGACTGGAATGGCTGTCGCTATGGCACGAAGAAGACGAAGAATACGAGTAAACAGTAAGATACAAAAAGAAGCTGCGCCATGATACAACTTCCACTTCGTATTTCTTCAATTTGTGGGTACAACTTTCTCGTAGTTTCCCTGCCGCCCGTTCCTTCCCTTTGTCGTCTGCTCACCAGATTGATCACGAGGCGAAATATCCCTAGGCCAGTTCTAATAATACTCGGTACCTGCAGCTACAGGCTCGGCGAGATCGCTAGAATGAAATAGCCCGTATTGTTCATGTCGATCGGCCTGGGCAAACCAGGCACGGAGAAACGGCCACCCCGTAATGGGCGATTCTCAGGCACTGCCCAGCCGCCGGGATCTCCCCAGGGCCTTGAGCACTAAAAGACGCCTAAAAAGCCACCGAGTCCCTGTAAGCTAACCGTATTCGGCAGCAACGAATAATATGTGCACTTGTACAGGGTACCTTTGATTCAGGCATGTCAGCCGCTAACCACACTGCAGACAGAAGGTTAAAGGTTGAAAAGAAGCATATTATTACCTAGCCCCAGCCCGCCTGCAATGAAAGTACAAAGAAGTACTGTTTCGACAGGGCCCCTTCAGGGGCGCGTACCCCGTTTTCGGACGCTATGGACCAACTGGGCCTTGGCGCCTCGGCGCAAACGGCTTAATGTTTCTGAATACGAAGGGACAAGGAGAGCGCGTCATCTGGCAACTGTGGTTGGACGGCCATCGTGATTCGGAAACAGCCTGGTTGTTTCGTCACGCCTTTGTCGTTGCTCATCTTTGGTCCTTCAAAGCAGTGTGAAAGGAGCATCAAAGGCCAGAAAGACAAAGGAACAGACAAAAGGATGATGCAATGGAATGGCTGAGAGTTGTCGGGATGCGGTTAGACAACAAACGGATGCAAGACTCGAGTGTCTTACGAGGAGACGAGAAGATTGTTTTGATTCGCACCGGCGTTGCTGTCTCATGTTGCCTGCCTGTCTCGGCGGCACAATTTCCTGGAGGCCCCAAACAAGCCCGTAAACAAAAAAGCGACCTGCGATGTACTTGTATCTTGCCATGTCTCGGGTGTGGACGCTAGGTCCGGAACAGAAAATGGAAACATTGAACAACGCTATTACGTGATTCAATACTACTCGTTCTGAATTCGATGACTGCTGACGGACTCGGGCTCAAGAGAAGGAGTCTTGAAAGAGACAAACCCGATCGAGTCGTTGTTTTTATCATCGCTGCGAAAAAAAACTACAGTCAGGAACAAAAGTATCGTAAAAGCAACGCTTTGAAACGTCTCTGGAAAAACGCAGAGATGCTTGTCATGAGAACAGCACAACAGACAACAAGCGCTCCTCATCAAGGCCAATCCCTTGGCGGTTTCTTGGCCCTGTTGGTGTTGGGAGATCTAATCTTGCCTTTGGTTATTTCCTAAATGGGACACCTCTGCGCTGTGCTGTATATGTGATACGATACGGAGTAC
Source organism: Sporothrix cf. nigrograna (assembly GCA_019925305.1). NCBI lineage: Eukaryota > Fungi > Ascomycota > Sordariomycetes > Ophiostomatales > Ophiostomataceae > Sporothrix > Sporothrix cf. nigrograna. The sequence continues at coordinate 101,557 of JADHKR010000061.1, read as the reverse complement.
CTTGCCGCACTTCGTCTCCTAGACGCCGAGACGGCACAGTCCCGTGAAGGACCCGGGAGCAACAGGCATACGCTCCGCCACACCGCCGCACACTGCTGGTGTGCCTGGCCCTCCCATGTGCTCGAGCTGTTGCCTCGTTTTAAAACAGCAAGGAAGGGCATGAAGCGCCGAGTCCGTGGCGAGAGGGCTCCTGTTCTCCTGGATGAAGCGTGGTATGATGCTCCGTGGCACCGCCACGGAACGAGCAGGGCATCAACGTCGCCAAGAAAGGAAGTTTTGAGCCTTTCAGATCCGGTGATGTATGAATAGGGGTTGCTCCTGTACGAGTATACTCGTATGTATATGTACTCATAGGGCATCTCGATGCCCTTGGGCCCCGTAAAGGAGACGTTCCAGCAGTCTTGGCACAGCCGTCTCGGTGCGTCTTACTCGCCGAGTCTCGAAGCTGCAAACTTTGACGTTGACTGGGCAGCGAGGCGCTGCAGATCGTTGGACAGACACTGGTGCCAGCTAAAACGGCCGCTAAAGCACGCCCAAGGATAAGCACGCGGGCCAGCGCATGAAAAACTGATTGTGGCAGTGTTTCCCAGTGGCGAATCACCGCCGAGAACAGCCTTTCAGGGGTAAGGGGGGAAAAAGAAAAGGGAGAAAAAAAAATCACCGGCCAAGTCCAGCACGGACAGACCCGATCACAGTGCCCGGTAGAGGCCGAATGCATGCAACTTCGTAACGGTCAAGGGGCCATTTCAATACTCGTAATATAAAAAAAAGCTCAATGACAAGAGGCAGGAAAACAGGAGCCAGTGGCAGCGTTGCCCTTTGACAGGCGGGTAAGTGGATGGAAAGAGTAGCCAAAGCGACGGAGTGTACGAGTAGTGTTGATATTGCCCGAATAGGAAGTGTCTTTCCCGTGTGAGTTGCGGCCAAAGAGGCAAGAGCGTTTGCACGGTGGCGGCCACGTATGCTGGCTGGGCGGAAGAGTTGTAAGATATGAGAGCAAGCAACACGCAGCCGCAGGCTGGTTCTACGGACTGTGATGATGAGAGCGGTTGACGAGAATGTCGTGTTGTGGATGTAAGAGTACCGATAGTATCAAGCGGAAGACAACAGGAAGATGTAGAAAGAAGAAAGAAAAAATGGAAAGACTGACATCACTCGAGAACGGAGCTCAACGCCATATGCAGAGCCTTGTGACCAAGCATAGTTTTACGAGTCTTCTTGCGAGAAATCGTGGCCCATCGTTGCGGGCTCCGAATCGGATCTACGAGTACTGCCGAAAGTTTTAGCGCTGCTACAGTGGTGCAGGCGGCAATGCCAGCGAGTTGGAAAGCCCGCCACTCTAAATATAGATGCCGCCACCGTTGCCTTTGGACTGCCGCTTTTTCCTCGTCTTTCTGCCATCAAAGCGAAAACCGCCACGTCGTAGGACGGCAGATTTCGTCGAGGCCAAGAGACGGAGCGTCAGGCCGGCGATGACGCCGGGAGGTTGTCTGGGACCAGCTGGGGGCAAGGCAGCTCCAGAGGTTGGGCAAGCAGTGCTCGAAGTGCGAGGAGTAAGGGAGTAGACCGAATGAGAGAAGAAATATTAAGGCGGGTATCAACGCACGGGGCATGACAGGGACACGCCGCGCAGATACGAAAGCGTCACCGTACTTTACCAATCAAGTGCGTACAGGTTTGAAGCCCTAATGTGCTCAAGGCTGCTGCTTGCCACGGCAGTGTTTGTGACCACGGTCGACGACGTACTCGTACAATGGCTGTGGTTGGGTGGCCCAGTCAATGGCGTGCCAGGAAGTGTTGTCAATGCCCTGCCCAGATTGTGCTGTGCAATAGAGCAGACAACAAATCGTTGGTTTGCTCACAGACAGAATACGAGTAAACGTAGTGTTTTACTCGTAATCGCTCATGTTTTCATTGAGAATTATGTAGATAACGCTGCACGCCGAAAGTCAAGACAGGCCAACTGAAGCAGCATTTAATTCAATTTGAATACAGCCTCAATACACACAAGTAAACAAACATCCAGTCCAGATACGAAAAGCCAAGCAAACATGACCAGGCAAGGCTGTGCCTCGCTTTATGATCCCCAGTGCCGTCGTCTGCGGCGCTGAACCAACGCTGGCAGGTTTGCTTGATTGCGCTTAGTGGATGAATGTCCCTGCCAATACTGTAAAAGTGCAGCTTTCCCCGCAAACAGTCCGCATTTGGCCGCCGCTAACTGCCACCACCTTCCAGATTCGCTCCTAGCGCATCGTCGAGCTGCAAGTCACGACGTCAGAGGCCTCTGCCGAGAGGCATCACAGCGACTTTATGCATCGCAACGACAGCAGCCTCGACACGAATCTACGTGCAGAGACGTCCGTTCTCACAAAGAGGAGCCTCAATTCTTGGAAAGAAGTCCTGAATCTGGACTGGAAAGGACATGATATCAGATCGGGAGCAGGAAAGAAAAGGATAGAAAGAATATAAATAGAAAGAAAATAAATAGAAAGAAAATAAATAGAAAGGCCTCGAGATGCAGTGCCGTCTTGTTCCTTGCCGCCCTCCTTTTACCCGTTTCCCCTCAATGCAAAAGCCCCGCCGTTGCATCGTGCTCTGCAGGCTCACTCGCAATCCCGTTGAGTTCTCGCCACTGGACCATGCCCGGGGATCGTGAGGGGAAAACGTCCCATCTTTATCCTACTTCGGAATACGGTGTTTATTTCACAAAGAACCGCCGGTGTATGACGGCTTGCAAGCTCCCACGGACCGGAAAATACGCTCTGTCTCGATTGCATTCTTCCAGCCCGTTGCAGCACAACGGGCCCCCTCACTTTCTGTGATCTTTGTTTCTGTCGTTTGGCCAGTACGCGTACTTTTAAGAATTTTCTCTCTCTCTTTTCCCCATTTTCAGTCTTTTCCTGTTCTGAGCTTTCACAAAGGGCCTCTCCGGCCAGCGGTGGCAGTGTATAAGAAGCTGCTTCCCGTGCTTTCATTATTCTTCTCAAACCCAATTCTCCTCACTACGTACTGCTCTCCCCGTTTCTGCCGGTCGGTATAAAGGCCGCTGTTCGCTTTTGTTCCTATTCCGATACGGCTTCTGGCCCGCCACGTCTAGGCCTTCTCTCAGCCTCACTACCGAGAGAGCGCCTTTCAAGCTGTCCTGCGCCAAGCCATGGAAAAGCGCGACGTGACGTGCCTCGAGGATGCCGAGGCCGTCGAGCCCGCCGCCCCCGCCATTCCGGACGGCTACCGCATGGTGGACATTGACCCGGCCACGGAGAGACGGCTGCTGCATAAAATAGACAGGGTCCTGCTGACACTCGTGTTTATTTGCTGTTTGTCTCTCCGCTGCCTCTCATGCACTCCCTGCACACCCGTGCCCGACTGACGCCCCAGACCTCCTCGGCTTCCTCGACCGCTCCAACATTGGCAATGCCCAGACGGCCGGCATGGGCAAAAGCCTCGGCTTTGACGACACCCAGTACCAGTGGCTTCTGACCATCTTTTATATTCCCTACAGTCGGTCCCTCCTTCCCGAAGCCGTCTGGCGTGTCGTCGCCGCACCTTCCTGCTGACCCAATTAGTCATCTTTGAATGGGCCGCCATCTTTTGGAAGATTCTGCCTCCTCGTATGTCTTTGCCCGTATCTCTCTGCGCCCCTCTCTTTCTCTCCCGCTGACAGCGTCAGATATCTGGGCCGGCGTCACGGTCCTCGTCTGGGGCATTGCCTCGACCCTCCAGGCCGCCGCCTTTAACTGGGCCGGCCTCATGGTCTGCCGCTGGTTCCTCGCTATGGCCGAAGCCGCCTTCTCGCCCGGCGTTCCGTATCTGCTCAGCTTCTTCTACAAGCGCAACGAGCTTGGCCTGCGCTGCGGCATCTTCTTGTCCGCTGCCCCGCTGGCCACCACGTTTGCCGGGGCCCTGGCCTATGGCATCACCTCGGGCCACTCGGCCCTGGCCAACTGGCGGCTCCTGTTCCTGGTCGAGGGTCTGCCGAGCATCCTGATGGCCATTGTCATCTTCTTCACGATGCCCGACTCGCCCGACACGGCCAGGTTTTTGACCGAGGAGGAGCGCGAGGTCGCCCGCGCCCGCACCGTGCTACAGACCGGCCAGCAAGGCAAGGAGCGCCTCGGCATGTCGGGCATCAGCGTCAAGGAGGTGCTCTCGACCTTTCGCCATCCGCAGACGATTGTGCTTCCTCTCATGGTAGGCAGGCAATCCTCTCTATCCCTGGGCTGTGTCTTTTGGTCCCCGCTAACCCTCTGCCAGTACTTTAGCTGCAACGTTTCGTTCGCGTCGCTGCCCGTCTTCCTCCCGGCCATCCTCACCACCATGGGCTTCACCAGCATCGACGCCCAGGGCCTGACGGCACCGCCGTACTTTCTCTCGTTCCTCGTCTGCATTGGCACCACATACTTTGCCGACCGCGTCCGCCAGCGCGGCCTCATCATCGCCTTTCTGTCCGTCATGGCCGCGGTCGGGTACGTCCTCCTGGCCACCGTCCGCAGCGTCGGTGTCCGCTACCTCGGCGTGTTTCTCGCAGCGGCCGGCGTCTTCCCGGCCATTGCCAACATCCTGCCGTGGGTCCTCAACAACCAGGGCACCGACACCAAGCGCGGCGTCGGCATTGCCATGCTCAACATCATTGGCCAGTGCGGCCCCATTCTGGGCACGCGCATTTTCCCCGTCACCCAGCGGCCGTACTATGTCAAGGGCATGTCCATCTGCGCGGCCTTTATGTTCTTCAACGCCCTGCTGGCCCTGAGTCTTCGGCAGTACTTTGTCGTCAAAAACAAGCAGCTAGAGCGTGCCGAGGCCGAGTCCGGCCTTCAGCAGCCGCCGGAGGCAAACGAAAAGCTTGGCGACGCCCGTGCACAGGTCCAGACTGAGGTGGAGGGTACTCTCGGTTATCGCTATATCCTATAAGCTGTGCGTTGTTGCGGATGCAAGTGCAAGCAAAAAGATATGTAGCAGAAGATAAGGAATAAAGGCATGCTGTGGTAAGAGACTTATAAAAATCATAAAAATCATAAGAAGAATCACGATGCCCGTCTGGTGAGTAAAGGCCAGCGGTGAGAGCAGGCTGCGCCGATCCGTGGACGGTCGGTGTCAAGCCGCCGGCATTGGTGTTTAAATAAGGAGTAACAATGCTGCGGCCGAAACGAAAGAAAGCCGGTGGTATTATGGTGGAAAGGCGCTGCATTGCAAAATAAGCAATTCCCCAACTGGGAAAGGCCGATCCAGCCAGGCCTCATGTGCAATTTCAAGGCAAGGCTGTTACACGCTTCCTTCCTAATTGGTGTTACTTGGTCCACTTTTATCCGCGCAGCCAACCAGAGGCCGCCATTGCACCACGCGCAAGACGTTGAACCAAAAAATGCTTGACTGCGTCCTGCCAGCCACCCAATGGGCAGCACCCGATTGCAACTCTGCATGTACCGATCCAGGTATGCACTCATAGAGCACGTTCTCGCCATGATGCTGTCCGGCAGTGTGCGGGTCCTGGCACCCACCAAGCCGGACACTGAGAAGACCCTTGTGCGAGTCGCCTCGATTTTTTTTTCTTTCTTCGTCGCCGTTTCTGTCCCCTACTTGACAGGACGCGGGCAGTATCTCAGCGGTAAGGGATGCAACAAGATGCTCCGAGAACGACAAGCACCAACAGACCTCGACTAGGCCCGCGAATGCGTGATTGAAGGGCTGCGCGATGGAGCACCCATCACGTCCTTACACAGACAACAGCGAGGCTTTGACTGAGATGCCAAGCCGAATTCGTGATGAGCAACGCCAACGGCTGCTGGGAGACATTAAAAAAGACGCCGATATCGACAGCAGCGACGGCGTCTCTGTTGACAAGGAGTACGGCGATCTCGATGGCGTTCGGGCGCGGCCACGGCGGGAAACATGGTGGCGGACAGTCCTCTTCGTTGCGGCCGTGTCGGCAAGCCTGCTGTCGCTTCTTCTCATCGTCAAGATTGGCTTCTTTGACGGACCGGCCGCTCGCGCAAAGGAAGCAAGCCCAGCTGCAGACGGGACAACGACCACCGCCCCAGTGCCCGTTGTGGTCTCGGCAACCACAGCGGCAGCCACAACCACCACGGCCGCCGCAAGCCACCAGGAAGCCGGGACGGCGCCGTCGTTCCGCCGCCCGGAGTCGGACTACGTCCTGGACCAGAGCTGGGACCTTGACGCGCCACCGACCGTGCGCGAGTACCACTGGGTGGTGCAGAACATCGAGGCCAACCCGGACGGCGTGTTCCGGACGATGACGACCATCAACGGCCAGTTCCCCGGCGAGCTGGTGCGATGCAACGAGGGAGACACGATTGTCGTCAACGTGGAGAACAGGGCCGTCAACGCCACGGCCATCCACTGGCACGGCCTCTTCCAGAACGGCACGAACCACATGGACGGGACGCCGGGCGCGACGCAGTGTCCCATTGCGCCGGGGCGCTCTTTCCGCTACGAGTTCACCGTCAAGGGGCAGTCGGGTACCTGTACGTTGCAGGTGGCCAGCGCACTATCAAAGCGGCCCCATGCTAACAGTGCTTGTCCTAGATTTCTACCACGGCCATCAAGGCGCCGAGGCCCTTGACGGCCTCATCGGACCCATTGTCGTCCACGCGCGAGACGAAAAGAAGAACCAGCAGCTGCCATATGACACCGACCGCGTGGTTCTCGTCCAGGACTGGTACCACGACCTGGCGAACGGCCTGCTGAAAGAGGCGCTGGCGCCGGGCAGCGAATCGTCGCCGCTGCCCAACGGCGCCCTGATCAACGGCGCCAACGTCGTCGACTGCGATGCCTATCCCGGGCGTCGCTGCGACAACACAACCGGCGCGCGCGCGCCGAGTCTGGACCTCGAGGCCGGCACGAACCACCGCCTGCGCTTCATCAACATTGGAGGGTTTGCGTGGTTCGAGGTCAGCCTCGACCGCCACCACAGCCTTCGCGTGACGGAGATTGACGGCGTCGACGTTGCGCCCGTGTCCGAAAAGACGCTGCTGATTGCGCCAGGGCAGCGGTACAGCGTGGTGCTGGCCGCCGACGAGGCCAGCACGCCGGACCGCGCGTACTGGCTGCGCGCCCGCATCATGACGCACTGCTTCGCCGAGTACGCGCTGGCAGGCCAGGACAACCCGCAGGCGGCCGCCATTGTGCGGTACACATACCCAGACAGCACCAGCAGCCGCAGCAAGCTGGACCCGGCCCGCGTCCCGACGACGGGCGGAGACAGCGGCGCGTTCACGGTCGTCTGCCAGGACATGAACACGCGCACAGCAGGCAACACGTACCGGCCTGTGCCTGCGCTGCGCGCGCCCGAGCACGCAGACCACTCGTACTTTTTCCGCCTCAATCTCGAGATCCACGACTACCGGCTGCAGCGCGGGTACCTGAACCAGTCGTCGTACCGGCCGAACCTCTTGTCGCCTGCGCTGTACCGGGCGGTCGACGGCCTGGCGACGGGCGGCGCAGCCCTGGACTGGCCCGACGGCGTGGCCCCGGCAGCGGCGTTCGATCCGTCGAGCGAGCTCGTGCTGGCTCACCGAGACGTCAAGGTGGTCGACCTCGTCTTCCAGAACTTTGACGAGGGCAGCCATCCGCTGCACCTGCACGGCCACCAGATGTTTGTCCTGGGCGCCGGCCTCGGCTACTTTCCCGGCTACGCGGCGCTTGGCCTGAAGCCGGCGGGCCGAGGGCTCGTGGACCCGCGGAACGACACGGCCATTGCCAACCCCGTGCGGCGCGACGTGGTCTCCGTGGAGGGGTTCGGATGGGCCCTGGTGCGCGTCGTGGCGGACAACCCGGGCGTGTGGAAGTTCCACTGCCACATGATCTGGCACGGCGACGGCGGAATGGGCATGCTGCTGCTGTCGCGGACGGACATGCTGCAGGACTGGACGATCCCCGAAGCCGGCCGGGCGCTGTGCGAAGCGAGCCCGGCGGAGCTCGAGCTCGGCGCGGCGCCCAAAGACAGCCTCTGGACGGACGCGAGCAGGTGACAGCAGAGGGGGAAAAAAAAATAGAATTTGTAGAAAAAAAGGCATGCAACATGAAACATTATGGGTCGAAAAACACGCAACAATGATCCCAAATTTCCCGCCGTTCTTGCCCGCGCTCCCAGAAGCCCCCCCGGAAGACAAATGCAGGCAGAAAACAGTCCGTGGCGGTGTAAACTCCGTGCTGCACACACATTGCGTGGCTGTGCACCCTTTGATTGTTCCGTCTGTTTCGTTTCGTCTCGCTGGCCTGCGCGTCGTCTACGCAGCGGTGGCGCCGGGCTTGACGCTGAACGCCGCGAAAAAGTCCTTGTCGCTCTCGAGCTCCTCCTTGATCTGCCGCGGGTTAGCAACCGTGTCAACGACGTCAACGACGCGCACCGCCGCGCGAGGACAAGACTCACAATGTCCAGGCCGCCCACCAGCTCGCCCTGCATCCACAGCTGCGGGTAGGTGGGCCAGTCTGCGTACTCCTTGAGGCCCTGGCGCACCTCGTCGTCGGCCAGGATGTTGAAGAAGCCGTACTTGACGCCGTGCTCGCGCAGGATGGCCACCAGCTGCCGCGAAAAGCCGCACTGCGGCTCGCTGGGCGTGCCCTTCATGAAGAGCATCACGGGCGCCGCCTTGACGAGGTCGCCCAGCCGCTTGAACAGCTCCTCCTTCTGCTGTGCCGGGTCCGGCGCTGCCGCCGCGATGGGCGCCGCGGCTATTGTCTCGCCGGCGGCGGCGGCGGCGGCGGCCGTCTGTGTCGGGCCCGCCGCGCCGGCCTTGGCGTGCTTCTCAATGGCCGCGCGCACCTTGAGAGCGCTGCTGCCGCTGACCGTCTCGACCACCTCGCCGTTGCGCAGGAGCACGAGGAACGGAACCGCCGTCACGTCGTACAGCTCGCTGATGTCGCTGAGGTCCTCGGCGTTGAGCGACACCCACGACGTGCTGGCAGGCGCCGGCGTCGGCGGGTACTCGTCGGCGAGCGCCTGCAGCACGGTGGCCATCTGGGCGCAGGGGGCCGCCCACGGCGCATGGAACGACGCAATGAGGAGCGTGGACGGCGCGAGGCCGCGCAGGTGTGCGTCCCACTCGTCGGCGGACTTGATCTCGTGGATGGTCGACATGGCGGCGGCGGAGGCAGCAGGACGTTTCGGTTTAGGGTCAGGGGAGAGGTGGGAAGAGGATCAGATAAAACGCGATCAGATAAAAAAAAAAGAGAGAAACAAAAGGCGGGAGAAGACGGGCTTGCGGCCAGAGTCGATCGCGAAACGGGGGCTCTTGATCCTCAATGGTATGGGCTCAACGGGCGCTCGCTGACATATCGAAATCGCTCTCCGATGAACGGCCTTGTGGTTTTCTAAAGATGAGACGACGCAACGGAAGACCAGACTCACTCGAACGGCCCGAAAAAAATCGTTCCTGCCCTCGCTGGGCGCTGAGCGGCGAAAATCTAGCGACAGCGACAGCCCCGCGGGCGGCAAGCACGATCATTGGCGGAGACTTGCCTTGCGTCATTTCGCGCGTTCCTGCTTTGCGCCAGCTAGGAGCGGAATTGCGAGCGAGAGAGTGGTGAGGGCAGAATCTTCTTGTAGAGATTTAGGCCGGCATCGTACATTCTAAACCAATCATATCCGATATGGTGTAATGGTTAACATCCGACGCTCTCACCGTCGAGCTCGGGGTTCGATTCCCCGTATCGGAGCTATCTTCTGTTTTTTTTTTGCTTTTTTACTGGCTGTTAAACTGAAAGATGTTCATTTTTTTATGATTTTTTTTGAAGACACAATAATAAAAGGCGATGTACTCAACTCAACACGAGTACGTGTAGTGCCTTGATTCCCCTGACTGCGGCTGCCTACAAACAAAGGGACAGAAGAGGCTGTGGCAATTCACAGAACCAAGCACTGTCGTCAGCAGTTGAATTTGTTTTCAGGCGGCTGCTTTTCCCCTGACCCTAAAACAGCCACAGACATTACGAGTACGCTTTTGGGAAACCGCCTCCTCTACGCCGAGAGGTACCTCTGTATTCTTGAGGGTAATGACGATAGCAGTGTTGAGGGGGACGTGGCGTTTAGATGCATGAGCGGGCCATCACCAGAGTTCCCTCGAACAGCCACAGATCCAGGCAGAAGAGGGAGAAGGGGGGGCGGTATTCACTCAACAAACGAATGCACTCCGTATGAGCACCCTGCTGGCATGGCGTCAACGGCAGGCAGCGGATGATGCCGCAGATAGCGCAGACGGACTGCTTGGCATAAAAGGGTGGTCCATCCCGTGCTGGATCTTTGATACCCCGGCCTGCCGTTTTTGAGGTTATGCAGGGCTGGGCCTGTGTTTCCAGACATTAGCCGCCCTCTTTTGACGACCGGCGACTTCGAGCCACCAAGGCCATACGCAGTGACTGTCATCAATCTTGCGGCTCGGGAGGCAAGCGGACGACGCACGGGACTCTGTCTTGTGTATGTACTCGTGCTCGTATCGTGCTGACACGACAGGGGAGGGAGAAACAGTTGGCTCCAGTTTGCGCTGCGATTGGAAACTCAAAATGTGTCAGATCAAGCACTCGAGCCAGCGGCCAGGGCTGCTCGGCCACCTGCAACCGACGCCTGGCCAGGCTGTGTCTTGGACGAGCCGCCGGAGAACTCCTGCTATCGCTGACGAGGCTCGCAAAACTGACGTCGAGGTCCTTTTGGCAGCCCATCAAAACGCAGCGTGAGGATCGTGTTCAAGACGCCCTTGACCCGAAATGACCTAGTTCAGGCCTGTAAATCAGTACGGTACGAGTACTCGTAGTGGAGCTGCCTTCATCGCATTACGACACTCGATACGCCGAAAAGACAGTCAGACCTCGATCCCGAAAACGTCGTAGTGCAGGTCGGTTGCCACAAGAGCTTAGGCCACGTCGGTGGCTGGCGCATCTCCGTTTCTGGGTCAAGTCCAGACGCAGAAAGACGAAAACGTCATCCAAAGCCCTTCAGCGCTTTTTTGCTTGCAGCCTGCGGGCGCTCGTGTCGGATCCAGCAGGTGCAAAGCAGCACTGCCAGGCCGGCGCAGCTGTGGTTACACGTAACACGCATGTGCTTACTCCCCACAAAAACCGCCACTAGCAGAACAGCGCTGGAGGCCGCCCCTGGCCACAGCCCAGCCACCGCCAGCGCTACCGCCCATCGAAGATACCGATCGAGCGCCCCGAGCCCGGACCCTCACATGGCAAAATGCACTTGCACTTTGCCTGGAGTCGGAGCGCATGTACTTTTGCTCCGCGGCGGCTTCAGCCCAATTGTCTGTGAATTGTCGACGGTGGCCATGCTACTTTCGCTTTGCCTCGCAAACACTGCCAGGCCCAGTTTTTACAGTGGGAATTAGCCCCGGAGCTACCTGAAAAGCGGGCGTAAGAATCAAGGCTATGGAGCTCGCAGTGTCTTATGTAATGCAGAGTACGAGTTATTCCACAGTACGAAGCGCTGCTGCTCCAAACACCCGCCTGCCCCGGCCTCGAGAATTAAAACCAATCCACTCTCCTTCTCCCCCTTGCGGCCCTCGATTTCTGCTCCCCTTTCTCTTCCATTTTCTCTTGTTTCCACTCTGCGACAATCCAGTCTTCCTTTTGTGTCCTTTCTCCCACAACAGCATCGGCGACCGCTCCGGCACTTCGCTTCTTCTTCAGTCACCACAAACCACCAAGCACCTCTTCTCTTCAAAATGTCCAATCAGGGATACTACAACCAGGGCCCTCCCCAGCACTACGGCGGCCCGCCGCCCCAGCAGGGCTACCCCCAATACCCTCCCCAGGTAAGGCACTCACCAGGCGTTCTCGTCTCTCGGGCTTTTGCGCTCCGGCCTGCGCGCACGACAGATCCACTGACCATGCGTCTTGCGCGTCTCCTAGGCATACGGCCAGCCACAAGGCTACTACCCGCCCCAGGGCGGCATGCAGTACCAGCAGGCGCCTCCTCCCCAGAGGCAGGGCGGCGGCGACGGCTGTCTCAAGGCCTGCTTGGGCGCCGCGCTGTGCTGCTGTGTCTGCGACGAGTCCATGGACTGCTGTCTCGACTGCTGTCAGCTGTGCTGAGCGGTCGGCCCGGCCCAGTTGCCAAACAAGAACGGACAGGCGGCGGGCGGAAGACGAGCGTGCCGCGAACCAGCGCCGTCTGCATCGGCTTTGCCTGGCCAGAACGGACAGTCTCGGATGCGCCGCTGCGTCGCTGGCTCGCGGCGAGCTCCCGGGCGCATCGTCTGCTCTGCAGCGCAACAACGACACGCAATCGAACCGCAAGGCCAGTCGGCGAGGAGGAGGCACGGCCGCCGCGACGGCCGAGGCAGGCGCCAGCTGATGGGCTGCCAGACAAGTAGCAGCGGGGGGAGGTGGAAAGGATTCTTGCTTTTTGCTTCTTGCTTTTTGCTCTGTCGTCGTTTCTTCATCTTCCATGGTCTCTCCGGGGGTTGTTCCATTCCCTTTTGTGTTTTGCCATTTCCAACAATCTCTTTTGTTTCCCTCATCTGCGCCCCGCGCTCCCCGTTTTGTCAGACGTGAGCTTCTCTTCCTGACGCGCGCTCCCGTTAATGCTTGCTCTGTATCAACAGACTTGTACCCGCAATCAACAGACATTCCCAGACGTGCCTGCGACCTGCGCCCTCTCGACATCCCATCTATCCTCTTCAAAGGGCACCATAGACATTTGTCCCGGCGGTGATAGCGTCATCGCGCTGACGGGGGCTCTTGCCCGGCTTGGCTGTCCGCTGTATTACTGTAATCAACGTCGCCTGCAAGTCTGCACCGTGCGGAAGGTGCGGCCCGGATGCGCCACACTGTTTGCAAACGCTTGCGATCAAAAGAGCAGAAAGGAAGCAACGGCGGAGCGCACCTGTCGGGCTGCCTCGCGCCGGCTTCGCCCCTGGCTATTCCCCTGACGAGGCCAATTGCCCCGTGTTGGCCGCTGCCCGTCGTCGCACGCCCGTTCTGCATGCCCAAGTGCCAATGGCACCGACCGCAGTCGGCAGGCCTGCTCCTTCCCAAAATATCCCACGAGCATCTGCCAGGCTGCACAATAAGAATTGCTTTTTCTCGTTCGCGGTTGCCTTTCCTGGCCAAGCAAATAAGAGTTGGGCCTCGTCTTGCGTGGCGAGCCCCGCCTTTTCCAAAGTCCGCTGGACGCTTCTCTGCCCCACCAAAGCAGCACAGCCTCTGAACCCCGTTGCCCTCGGAGAGGAAGGCACGCTGTGGTCCGAATGCTCGTGCCTTCCGTGTTCTGCACCTGCCAGACGTATCGTATGCGTACTTTGTACAGAAGTCGCCGCCCAGCCTGCATCCTGCATCGCATCCTGCATCGCATCCTGCATCCTGCATCCCAAAACGACGACAACCAGCCTTTCCACGCTGCTCGCGCCCCGACTGGACCGCCGGCTCGCAAGGTTGCTTTTGCCGCCCGTCTGGTGCTGAGCTAGCTTGCTTCCACCTGTTCCGGGCGCTCTCTGCCGTGCTCCCCCCTTTTAGCTGCTCTGTAGCACCTCCCAGCCTCCAACCCCCCCTTCGTCTGTTCTCCCCTCTTCTTTCTTGACGTCTTTTCCCTTCTCTCCTGCCGCAGCCGATCTCTGGCAACCGCTCCTCCTGTCCCTCGCGCGTTCACTCTCCCCCGCCTCTTTGGCCGTTCTCCTGGGAGGACCTTCCACCCCAACGCCAAACACGACGCTGCCATGACGTCCCTCAACCTCTCGATCAACGGGCCCTCCATCCGGAGCAGCTACGAGGCGGTCATCAAGGGCGCCAGCTCCGCGTCAAGCTCGCCCACCGACGCGCGCTGGGCCCTCTTCTCTGTCCAGGCACCGCTGGTCAACGCCTTCCAAGACTCGGGCAACAAGGAGAGCGTGCTCAAGGTCGACGGCACCGGCTCCGGCGAGCTCGACGAGCTCATCGAGGACTTTAGCGAGGGCCGCATCCAGTTTGCCTTTGTCCGCGTCAAGGACCCCAACACCGGCCTGCCCAAGAACGTGCTGATTGCCTGGTGCGGCGGCGGCGTGCCCGAGCGCACAAAGGGCTACTTTACCAGCCACCTGGCTGCCGTGGCCAAGGTCCTGCACGGCTACCACGTCCAGATCACCGCCCGCTCGCAGGACGACCTCGAGGTCGACTCCATCATGAAAAAGGTCGCGGACGCCTCCGGCGCCAAATACTCTGGCGCCAGCGCCGGCGATGCCGGCCCCCGTGCCGCGCCGCCGCCTCTCGCCAAGAAGCCCGTCTTCACCCCGACCAGCTCTTCCGTGGCCCATGCCCCGCTCGTCGCCGCCCGCAACCGGCGACAGGACGACGTGGACGAAGACGGCTGGGGCGCCGACGCGCCGCCCGTCACCCGCACGCAGATCGAAAAGGTCGCGCCGGCCTACAAGCCCGTCAAGGTCAACATGGCCGAGCTCACCAAGCAGAGAACGCCCGAGCCGGCGTCTCGGTTCGGCGCCGGAAGTGGTAGCGGCAGCAGCAGCAACGACCGGCCTGACGTCATTGGCGGCTCGTACCAGCCCGTCGGCAAGATTGATATTGCGGCCATTCGCGCCGCAGCAAAAGAAAAGCCCGACGACCGCCCCACGATCGTAAAGGGCGCCTACGAGCCCGTCGGCAAGGTCGACATTGCCGCCATCCGAGCCAAGGCCCAGCGCAAGCCCGACGACGACACCTCCCCTCCTCCCGCCGTGCCGGCGCCGGCCCACGACGAGCCAGAGCAGCCGCCCAAGAGCCTCGCTGCCCGCAGCGCCGCATTCAGCCAGTCGGACCGCCTCACGTCGCTGCCGAAGCCCAAGGTCGCCAACAAGTTTGGCGGCGTCCCCTCGTTTGCCGGCACCAAGGCCCCGGTCCCCGGCAGCGGCTCCATGGGTCTGGGCGCGCCCGTGCCCCCCAAGCCTGCTGCGCCCGTTGGCGCGGCCAGCCGCACGTTTGCTGACCAGGGCGGCAAGACGCCTGCTCAGATCTGGGCCGAGAAGAAGGCTGCCAAGGAGGGCGGCCTTGCTCCCGCGAGCACCGGGTCTGCGCCGCACGCGTCGCCGTTGGCGTCGCCGCTGGCGTCGCCGCTGGCTTCGCAAAAGAGCGGAGGCGAGTGGAAGAGCGGATACAAGGGCAAGAGCTGGGGGGCTGTGCAGACGACAAACTTTGGCCGCGGCGGCGCAGTCACCGAGAACCGCACCGGCGGCTCTGTCGATGCCAGCGCGCACGACCACGAGGAGCCCAGCTCGCCTGGCGGCGTGTCCGCTCTGCGCGACCGCTTCAAGGGGGCCGCCCAGCCCATGGGCCAGCCCGCACCGTCTGCGCCGTCTGCGCCGGCCGTTCCTCGCACGCACACGGGCGACCGCGGTGTCGAGGACGACGAAGACAGCTCCGCACCGCCCCCGCCAATTCCCTCGGCTTCCCGCCCGGCAGGCGCCTTCCAGCTCCCCGGTCTGCCGTCACGGCCACCGCCGCCTGCCAACGACGAGGAGGAAGAGGAGCCATCGCACGAACGGGAGCAGTCGCCTGTGCGCATTGCTGTGCCGGTCGCCCGCCCTCGCAGCCCAACACCCGAGCCCGAGCCCGAGAAAGAGCCAGCGCCGGCGCCTGTGCCGGTTGCGCCACGCCCCGTCCCCGTGCCCGTCCACGACGAGCCAGAGCCGGAGCCAGAGCCGGAGCCGAGCCACGGTGCTGCCAGCGGCGGCATCCGTGCTTTGATCCAGTACGACTATGAAAAGGCCGAGGACAACGAGATTGAGCTGGTCGAGGGCGAGTACGTCATCAACATTGACCAGGTGGACGACGACTGGTGGATGGGCACCAACTCGCGCGGCGAGACGGGCCTGTTCCCCAGCAACTACGTCGAGATTGTCGTCGACGCAGAGACGACCACCCACCACGACGAGCCCGCCACAGCATCGCACATTCCCCCGCCGCCGCCACCGGCGGAGCCCGAGTACGAGGAAACGGCCGGCAAGAAGCTGCCGTGGGCGTACGCGCAGTACGACTACGAAGCCGGCGAAGACAATGGTACGTGATCCTCAGTATGCTTTGAGTTGTTGTTGGATTGATAGACATCTGCTAATCGCGCTCCAGAGCTGAGCTTTCCCGAAAACGCCAAGATCACAGACATTGAGTTCCCGGACAACGACTGGTGGTTCGGCCACTATGACGGCAAGTCTGGACTGTTCCCGTCCAACTACGTCGAACTGCAGCAGGAGTAGAGCGGGCTCCGAAGATGGGCGCCGCAGAAAGTGGGATACAAAAAAAGTCAATGGGTAGAAAAAAAGAAGAGCAGGTTTTTGCAGACGAATGGATGGGCATTTTGCTTCTTTGCTGTTTTGTTGCTACTATTTGCGTTTGCGCCCGTTTCTTTCTCGTCAACTGGTTTTATCTTCACTCGGCTTTTTCCTGGCCTTTCAACTGTGTGGCAACATGGCCAACGTGAACGTAAACAGTGCAGAAGGGATAAAACCTGAGCCATCCCTTTCCTAAGCAGAAATGGAATTCAAGGCAGTGCAACTTTTTATGGGTTATGTTCTTTATTTGTTTACGTTTTCTACCTTGTCACCAATCTTGCATTTCCCTCATTATTTTCTGTATTAAGTTGATCTGCAATTACATAATAAATACCGGATCGACACGGTCTTTCTCGAGGCTTTGTGCAAAAGAAGCCGAGGCTTCCCCACAGCCCGTGTAAAGCCCAGAACGGAGCTTCCCCGCAAAGTAGCTGGGGACGCCGACCACAACAAGGATGCGGGGGCCGGGCTAGGCCGAACGGTTTACATAGATGGTAGTTTCCTGCTTTTATATGTACGTGAGATGCATCTACTGCCTACCTCCTCCGCGCAGCCAGTCTTGCCGTGCACGTGAAGCCTTCGCCGGCCGACCAGACAACGAAAAGCATCGCCATCAAAAGCCAACGCCATGGGCCGCGACGACAAGGCAGACGGCGAAGGCGCATCGCCGCAGCCGCCCATTCGGCAGCCCCCCTTTTCAGAGTACCTCTACGACATCTACAAAGGCCGTTTGCTTGCCGGCAGTGTCCCTGCTGCCACCACGGACCACGGTCGGCTGGAAAACCAGGCGCGCCGAGTCATGTCACAGCCCGTGGCCGCGTCCGGCGACGGCCAGGCTGCTCTCCCCGAGCGGCGGGCCGCGTTCGGCTACGTTGCGGGCGGCGCAGGCTCTGGCACGACCGTCGACAACAACCGCCGCGCCCTCGACAGCTGGGCCCTCGTTCCGCGCGTGATGCGCACAGGCCGCATGCTGCAGGACGGCGCAGACGCGGCTACGGCGGCCCTGCGCGACCTGCGCGTCCGGCTCTTTGGCGGGCCCGGCCGCGGACCGCCCGTCGACCTCTCCAGCCCTGTCGTCATGGCCCCGGTCGGCGTCCAGGTCGCCTACCACCCGGACCGAGAAGTCGGCACCGCGGCCTCCTGTGCCGAGCTGGGCGTTCCCTTTTCCATCAGCACGGCCTCGTCGTCCAGCATCGAAGAGATCCGGGCCAGCCTCGACAGCACGTGTGTCCAAGACAGTGCCGGCAGCCCGTCGCCGGCGCCGTGGTTCCAGCTCTACTGGCCCCAGGACGACACCATCACGGCCTCGCTGCTCCAGCGTGCGCGCAGGGCCGGATGCCGCGTGCTCCTCGTCACCGTCGACACGTTCACCATTGCCTGGCGGCCGACGGACCTGGACGCCGGGTACCTGCCGTTCATCACGTCCAACGAGGGCAACGCCATTGGCTTCACCGACCCGGCCTTCCGCAAGAAGCTGGCCTCGCAAAGCAGCGAGAACGGCGAGGAAGAGACAGCCACAGCCACACCCGAAAGCGACGCCCTGGCGGCCGCTTTGGCGTGGACCGGCCAGGTCTTTCCGCGTCGCGGGCGCCCGTGGTCCGACCTGGCCATTCTGCGCAGGCTCTGGGGCGACGACGGCGCCATCTTGATCAAGGGCGTGCAGCACCCCGACGATGCGCTGTTGGCACGGCAGTATGGTGCTGACGGCATCGTTGTCAGCAACCACGGCGGCCGACAGGTGGACGGCGCTGTAGGCGCGCTGGAGATGCTGCCCGAGGTCGTGGCGGCAGTGCGGTCGGCCGAAGAGCGAGAGGCCCGCGAGAAGGAGAGCAACGGAAAGCAGCCGTTTGCGATTCTGTTCGACTCGGGCATTCGCACGGGATCCGACATCATCAAGGCGCTGTGTCTCGGCGCACAGGCAGTGCTCGTCGGCCGTCCCGTCATCTATGGTCTGGGCATCGCCGGGCGTGAGGGCGCAAAACATGCTCTGGCAGGGTTGCTGGCCGACCTGGACCAGACGATGAACTTGATCGGGTGTGCGTCCATTTCCGCCTTGGGGCCGCACATGCTTCGGAAGAGTGGTGCTGCGTACAAAGCTTCTCTGTGAAGGGGACTTGAAGTTGTCATGAAGAACCAAAACGAAATGAAATCCAAAAATAAATGGAATAGATCAGAGTGTAAGAGACGACGGGAGCCACCTGCTATCGATCCTCCTTTTGTAACTGTTTCCCCCCTGCCATGCCCAAAACTCCGCGACAACGTAACCAAAATAGATCGTCAATATGCCAAGTACCCTCCGTAACCTACCTATTGTAGGTCGTACATAATATAGCCCCCGATTTACCCAATAAACTCCGTCGAGAGAAGCGTCTCCCATGGCTTTCCTGTGCCCCAGCACTTCTGCATCAGCGCCCTGGCACGCGTTACCTGCATCATGCCAGAGCCCTCCACGCTCAGCATGCGGCTGAGCAAAACTTTGCGCGTTCCCGCGTCGAGGCATTCGCAGCCTGCTGTGAACAGCGGGAACAAAAGACAGTTCTCGGCAGTGCCACCCAAGCTCACACGGTCGATGCAGTTGATAATCTCCTGGACCGGCCCTTGGACATCGGGGTGTTCAGTGGGCTTGCCCAGCACACGGCGCTGGAGATGCACCAGCGCAGCCCAGTGGTAGGCCTCGTTGGTGGCTGTCATCTCGTCGCGGTCCCAGCGAAGAACATCACCTGACCGGTGCAGATGGGCACATGGACGTGGCGTCTGGACCATGCTGTCGCGGACGTCGACCTCGAGTGACTCGACGCTCATCTCAATCTGCATGCTCGGGATCCATGCGTCGGGGTCTTTCCGTGTGATTCGGAGCCGGTCTGGCTCGTGTCTGCGTACCAGCTCGGCGATTTGTGATAGAATGTAGACGCAACGTGTGGTGAAGCCCATGATGCAGTCGATTTCGTCGTCGTCCTGCGGGTCGTAGACCTTGTAGTCCAAGATCCACGCAGGCGAGGCGTCAGTCGGCCCGCCGCTCAGCCCGCCGAGGACATCAATATAAGCAAACCAGCTCCACAGGAAAGAGCAGACCTGCCCTTCGAGGGAGCTGTGATGGTCAACGCGCAGTCCTTCTGGGCGTGCAGCAATAAGCTCGCGAGCCAGCATCAAGTGTCTCTGCCAAGGAATGTTGTAGCCAAACGCTGTCGGAGATACAATGGCGAGCGAGGCAAGCATAATGGCGGTGGCGACATTGGCGTTGGAGATCTTTTGCTTTTGATCGTCGAGGGCTTGGCGGAGGGCGGGGAAGATGTCTTGCACCCACAGCGCAATACGCATGACAGGCTCCGTCTGGTCCAAGATGCGTGCGCGGTGGGAGGCCGAATAGGCAAGCAGCAGACTGAGGAGGTTGTCGTTGTTGATGGCCATCTGGGGAAGAATCGTGCGGAACGGGTTCGACTGAGGGTCGTCGTGCGGGACCAGAACGCGGGCCGTGTTGTTGATAAAGTGGTGAAAGTACTGGAAACGTGTGTCAGTAACGAGTATTGAACCAAACGGCACAGGAAAACAATACATACGAGCAGGTTCATGGGATTCTCGGTCAGCTTCGGCGGGAGCGTACCGAGGGCCTTTGGAATGCGGACCGATACGGGCTTGTTGTAGTACCCGCCCTGTTCATGGCTGGCTTTGATCTTTGCTGGCCCGCTGGCCTTGCCATGCTTGGTGTTGGGCCTCACGCCGGAGAGCGCATTGATGTCGTCGTTCTTGCCGAGGTCCAGGTCCTGGAAGCCACCGTCGATACCAAAGTAGCAGCTCGACCGATGATGGTGATGGTGGTGGTGGTGGTGGTGGGGGTCGCGTGGCTTTGTGTTGTCGGGCTGGCTTGGCTCTGCGGGTTGAAGCTGCGTGCTGGGCATGGGCGGCGTCGTCGGTGGTGCCGGAGGCGTTTCTGCCAACGAGTTCGGATCAAGTGGTCCTGACAGCAGCGAGCTGACGCTGAGCCGGCGAAAATCGCCACCAGCGGTCTGGTAGTGCAGGGGGCCGTTGCCGGCATGGGGCAATGCCAGGCCTTGTTGGCCGTCCTCGTAGGCCTGCGGTGACGAGTCTTCAGCCGGTAGATTTGCCACAAATCCTGGCGGCCGCGGCGGAACCTGCCGCGGCGATGGCGCCGAGAGCGATCCAGAGCCTGTCGATGGCGACACGGGCCACGTCCACGCAAAGTCACGCTCGCTGACGTCCGAATCGATTCGCTGACGCTTCGACGACAGGCGCCGGGCTTCGCCGGAGTCTCCGGGCGACACACTCTCTGGGACGATTGTTGCCGCACACGGCTGCGACGTTGGCAGCGGCGCTGCCGGCAGGGGCTTCCGTGATGCGTCTGCCGCCTGGCGCGGTGGTGCGAGGGCGGCCATTGCGTTCTTGGCAGTGCTACCTTTCATGGGCTTGGTAGGTCGTTGCACGGGTAACTGTGAAGCGACAGAAGACGTGGATGCCATGGCCATGGGTGTCAGTATCTGGAACTGGCCGGATGCGCTGTTCTTTTTCGCCGACGGCCGTGCCGGTGGTGCTGTTGATGCTGCCACGAATTGGACAGGTCCGGGAATGTGAAAGGACCCGATGCCCGGGTTGGCGGAGAAGGTGGAGGACGAGGAAGAGGGCGGCGAGACCATTGGGCCAAGCTGGAACTGCCGTTCGTGCTGGGACTGTGGCAGCAGCAGCGGTGGCGGCGCACTGCCGTCGTCCCCGGAAGCAAGGTCATCGTTATCGTCGTCGTCGCCGCCGCCGCTCATGAGGGACCCGGTATCGAGGTGGACGGCCTTGAGCTGCGGCCGCTTGGTGCGCCGGCCGTCCCAGTTGAGGCGGATGCCATAGTCACACTGATAACCGCCCTTGAGGCATCTGCAAGTGGTCAGCAGGGAGTAGGGGCCAACAGGGGGGCACAGGCAATCCGTATCGTACTTGGAGCAGCTTGGGCGTTCTTCCGTGCACTTGACCTTGCGTGCTTTGCACGACCAGCATCCGCTGCGGCTGCGGCTCTTTGGCTCGCGGCCGTCTGGCTTCTTGGGGCGAGGCATGGCGGAATGAAAAAGGGTCTCGGCAAGCGAGAAGCGGAGAATCCGGTTCGGATGTGCGGCGCGTGCCGTGGACACGGGCGGGCGGGCGGCTGGCGCTGGGCTGGCCGATCAGAGGACGGACGAGTAAGCAAGAGACGCACGAGACAGCAATACTGCCACAGCCGTGGCTAGGCCGGGCCTGGGCGTTCTCATCCGGATCCCGCTGCGTTGGCGATGCAGTCGGAAACAAGAGGATGCAGGAGGGTTGTCGCTTTGTGGTGTCCGAAGACGCTGATTCGCAGTGGGCAGTCTTCCCCGCCCGAGTTGTGCCTTTTGCCAAGCGTCGCAGTGTTTTGCGGCCCTGCAGCCAGAAGGCTGAGAGGGACACGGGGCAGAAAGAATGCGAAATGAAAAGGGTCAAGTCGTCTTGGTCGCCTGAAGGCCGGGCCGCCGAGAGTGCCGCTCGTGCGCAGGTCGCCCCCCCCCCAAAAAAACGTCGTGCAAAGAAGACAAAAGACTGCCAAAATCGAATGCAAGCGGCCGCTTCTTGACCGAAAGAGACTAAAACGGCCTCGTTGGGTTGGCACTGGAACGACCGCCACTACCGGCCGGGCCGTCTGGGGATCGAGGTGCAGCCAGGACGCTGGAAGAAAACGACGGCGAGGCTGCCTGGGTTGGTAGCTCCAACGGCCAGGCGCTCCAGCGGGCGGCGCATGCAGATGCCTGCTCGCGTTGGCTGGTTCGAATTGATGGGTGCAGTTGGTGGTGTTGGTGAAGTTGGTGAAGTTGGTGATGTTTCCGTTTTGGACGACCGAGACTCGGGGGGCCTTGCGCAACGCTCTTTCCGTCTCTTCTTGATATGTTTTGGGTTTTATAGGAAGGTGGGCAAGGGGCGCTCCTGCCTTGTCTGGCATTATCTTGGCCGTATCTCTCTACGAGTGCTCTCGCGCCTGCCTAGCGTTGTCCGCCTGCGCAAAGCGTCGTTGATACCGGCAGATCAGGACACAAACCAGAAAGCCAGGAAGGAGCGACCCGGGTTCGAGAATGCTCCGTGCAGCCTTGGCCCGGCCGGAGCATTTATCAGCGACAGCCGCGCTGTCTATCCGTCGTGCCCGCTCTCCGTGTGTTTTCCGACGTAAACCTATCTTGACGTCCTCAATTCGACGTCACCTCGTGTGAAGAAATGCTCCCCTGGCAAAGTGCATTTTGTAGTTCGGCTAGATAAGGCTAAAGAAGTTGAAGAAAGTGGAGTCTTTTGCTCCCCCCCACACCCTTTGGTGCGTTGTTGCCATGTCGGCTGTTTTGCAGCTTCCTGCAGCCGCAGAAAAAAGACGTACGATGTTTGGATTACACTGGTTTCCACAAAGAGGGAAAGAGCGGAGGACGCAGAGCAAGAGAGAGAGAGAAAGGCACCAGACCAGCAAACCGCAACACATAACACAGTAGAGATATCGGGAGGGAGGAGAGGCGTGGGATTGAACGGAAGGCGCCTCTCGGGTCGAGGCCGCATTGCCCGTTTCAGAAGGTCCAAACGAGAAAGCAGACTGTGATGATGGCGTTCGGGGGAGAGGGTGGTCACGAAGCTAGTCGAGGAAGGAGCGAGCAGAGAGTGAACCGCAGCAAACGGCGGGACAGGAAGCAATTCGCAATGTGTTTGGGGAATAGAACGGCAACGCTTTTCGCAAAAGTCGGCATGGCAGAGCGTCAGGGGGGGGTGGGGGGTAGCAGTACCAAAAGGCAGTACCAAAAGGAACAACAGAAAAGCAAGCTAGGAAAAAAAACCGGGGTGACAAGCGGCGGCAGATGCAGGTCACCATCACATCGCATGATGTTTGCTTCGTTCTTTTCCACTTGGTTTCTTTTTTCCGCATCCGCAGCTCGCCTAGGATCGAGATTGGCGTTTGCAGACCGCCGCTTCTCGCCGCGTCCTGGACGTGTTTTGGTGGTGAAACAGCCTGGCCGTGGGCCATACGGCGTCTGAAAAGGCGGGATGATGGCAGCGAAAACGAGGACGCGAGGACCGAGGATCTAGACGGGGGACCCTGCAGGGCACGGAGATAATGCACGACGTTGCTGTCGAGGGGCCGTACAAGTACGATATGGACAGTACTCGTACACGTATTTTCTATTCTGTACATGGTATCATATGATATGCCCTGTGGCGCCTATTGGATGTCGATGCTGAGAATCTTAATGTCCTCCTCGGGACGCTCCTTGAAGGTGCGCACGTTTTCGATGCGGTGGACGACGTCGGTGCCCTGGTAAGCGCGGCCAAAAATGGTGTGCTTGTTGTCGAGCCAGGGCGTCTTTTCGGTGGTGATAAAGAACTGGCTGCCGTTGGTGCCGGGCCCGGCATTGGCCATGCTGACCGTGTATGGCTGGTCATGCTTGAGCGAGCTGAACTCGTCCTCGAACGGCCGGCCCCAGATGCTGTCGCCGCCGGTGCCGTCGCCCATGGGATCGCCGCCCTGGATCATGAACTTGCGGATGACGCGGTGGAAGATGGTGTTGTTGTAGTAGCCGCGGCGCGCGTGCGTGACAAAGTTCTCGACGGCCTTGGGCGCGGAGCCGGGGAACAGGCGGATGTAAATGTCGCCGTAAGTCGTGTGCACGATGGCGTTGGTGCCGGACGCGGCCTCCTTGGCGTCGCGGGCGCCGGGCCTGCGGCTGCCGGCCTTGCCGCCCTGGCCGCCGGCCAGCGTCGGCTTCTCGTTGACAATGTCGCGCGCGCTGCCCTTGGGGATGTCCTCGTGGTTTGTAAAGAGGTAGAAGCGGACCTTGCCGACGGCGGTGGCCACGAGAATGGGGTCGCGCACCTCGGACTCCTGCAGCAGCGGGTTGCTGGACGCGGCCATGGCGACGGTGGTGAGGCCCTTTTTCTGCGGCTGGCCCTGGTACAGCGCCAGCTGCAGCGGGCGCAGGTGCTCGTCGGCGCCGTACAGCCGGACCACCTGGTTCGTGTACGTGTTGACGACCTTGATGCCGAGCATGGACCCGTAGAGCAGAAAGTGGCCCGACTCGTCAAAGACCACGTTGGCCTTGTCG
Source organism: Sporothrix cf. nigrograna (assembly GCA_019925305.1). Lineage (NCBI taxonomy): Eukaryota > Fungi > Ascomycota > Sordariomycetes > Ophiostomatales > Ophiostomataceae > Sporothrix > Sporothrix cf. nigrograna. The sequence goes on along the minus strand of JADHKR010000061.1, from coordinate 77,235 downwards.
CGCAGCGCGTCCGTCTCGAGCTCGCGCTCGGCGGCGAGGCGGCGGCCGAACTCGACGGCGTCCAGCTGGCGCAGCGCGGTGCCGGCCTGCTGCATGTCCTCGGCGGTGCGCAGCGACTCGTCGTACGTGCGCGCCAGCTTGCCCGTGGCAAAGTCAAAGAGCCGCACCTTGCGGTCGGGCATGCTGAGCGTTGCAAACTGCTGGCCAGACGGCGACAGGGCGAGGGCCGTCGGCACGGTCTTGTTCTTTTTGAATTCAAAGAGGCTGGTGGCGCTCTTGAGGCGGAACACGTTATCGGGCTTCTCGTAGGTCCCGCCGGGCCGCCAGTACTCGACCATGCCGCCCGCGTCCGCCGACACCACGCAGTCGTAGGCGTCGTTGTAGGCCATGAGCGCGACGGGGGCGCGGTGCAGGGCGGCCAGGGTGTGGATGGGCTTCTGCACGGACGCGCCGGCGTCGCCGCTGCTGTCGGCCGCGGCGCGTTTTGACGCCGGCCCGCCCGCCGCCAGGGCGGCCTCGCCCCGTCCGTCAAAAATGTGGATGGCCGGCGAGTCGGCGTCGGACACGGCCAGCAGCGGCAGAGACGCGCCGCGCTGGTGCACCCAGCAGATGCAGCGCGGCGCGAATTCGAGCGTGACCATGGACAGCAGGTCGAACGCGGTCACGTCAAAGAGCTTGATGGTCTTGTCTGCGCCGGCCGAGGCAAAGCTGCGCCCGTCGCGGCTCGCCGACACGGACACGATGGGCCCCTGGTGCGCGCTGAACTGCTTGACAAACTCGATGCCGTCGGCGACCTTTTTCCAGAACTTGACGACGCCGTCGACGGACGTCGTGATGAGAAAGTCAGTGCCCGGCGTCAGCGTCAGAAACGACAGCTGCTCCTTGTGCATCAAGGACTTTGAGTACCGCCGCGACGCCGGCAGCGCCGAGACGAACAGCTTCTCGTGCTTGAGGATCCGCCGCTTCTTTTTCGGCGCCGCCGCCGCAGCGGCCACCGACGGCAGCTGAGGCCCCATGTCCGAGTCCGAGTCCGAGTCCGAATCGGAGACCGCGTCGGCATCCGGGCCGTCTGTTGCTGCTGCCGCGTTTTCTGGTTTTTCTGGTTTTTCTTCTTTCTCCGAGAACTCGGCATGGCTGCGCTTGTTCGGCCTGGCGTCGGCGGCGCCGGCGCCGCCGGTCGCTTCAATGCCCGCCATTCTGGAAGCCGGGGGAGGAACGGTCGAGAGGGAACGTGGAGCGCGTGCTCTGTTGTCGATGGTAGCGGGTGCGGACTGGCGTTGAAATGTTTTCGAAGCTCGTTGTTGGTTTGCGGGTCGCGATTGGCGGATGCAGCCTGGTGACTTTAGTGGAGTGCCGCTAGCTTATGGGCACAACAGCCTCGTTCAGAGATCGTGCTCGTAGAGAGCCTTCAGTACCCTTTCATGTCTCCAATTGTTCCAGAACGGAACCAAACACTGTCGTACTACATTGGGCCATGCTCGGAATACAAGTTTGTCGTGTTATCTTACACTACGTACTTCTTGTGCCTGGCCTCGGTTTGATGGCTGTCAGCTGCCGGGAGCCGCTATGATGTCAGGTGAGGTCCCTAAACTAGCCTGTAACTCCGCTAGAGGTCCCGGCCCGACCGCCTGCTCGTCTCCTCGTCCTCGTCTTTTTCTCCCTCGTTTGTCGTTCTCCTTCTTCCCTTCCACCGCCCTTGGGTTTGATTTTCCCCCTCGCCGTTTCCGTCACCTCTCCGACTAGCCTCCCTCGCCGCCCTCCGCCGCCCTCCGCCTCCGCCGCCCCAGCTCGATCCCCTCGATGGACCACCGCCACCCACTCCAGCGCCTGGCCTCGCCTGCGCGCACAGCGTCGTTTGCGCTGCACCTGGCGGGCATGTGCTCGTTCCTTGCGTCGTTTGCCTACCTGCAGGTCTTCCCGCAGATGCCCGCCGGCTCTGTCGGCGGCGATTTCCAGTTCCTGACAATCCTCGGCCTCACGCTGTCGCTGGCCACGTTCGCCGTGGGCTACGCCGCCGACTTGGCGCTGTCGCGGCCGCTGTTTGAGGCCAAGAACTTTCTGGCCGTCTGCGTGGCGCCCCTCGAGGTGCTCATCAGCGTGCTGTACTGGTCCCTGTGCGCCATCGACCGCGACCTCGTCTATCCGCCCGAGGCGGCGAGCAGCCTGCCGCTTCTGCCGGACGTGGGCTTCCACCTGGCGCCGGCGCTGTTTCTGACGGCAGACCTGCTGTTGTTCAGCCCGCCGTGGACCATCCGGGTGCAGGAGGCCGCAATCCTGAGTCTCTGCATCGCCTTTTTCTACTGGGCATGGGTCGAGTACTGCTTCAGCTACAACGGATTGTGCGCAGCCGCCCTTGTGTCCTTATATATATATATCTTGCATATATGTATACATAATCAGGCCACAGCTAACTTTTTTCCAGCTACCCTTACCCTATCTTCCAGCTGCTCACGACCCAACAGCGCGTCTTCTTGTTTGCCTTCTCAGCCCTGCTCATGACCAGCAGCACCATGGTCCTCAAGCGCGCATACCACCTTGTCAACGGCGGCGTTGCGGCTGGCACCAAGGAGGATTGAGCCTTCGAGTTGCCAGGACAGGTACGCTGCGCCCAAGAGACAAGGCCAGGCTGGTGAACGGCGATCAGCACCATGTTCTCCGGACCAGGAGCATGTACGGCATGTGCCACGCGCCCTCCAGTGGCTGCAAGAGAGCCCCGAAGGCGCCAGGCCACGTGATAGGAATACGGAGGACAGCTGAAGAAAGGCAACCGTATTCGGTGCCAAGGCGCAGATACTGGGGGATCGAAGGAGGGCAGATTGAAAAGTAAACATTTCGGAGACAGCTCGGAGAACAGCCGCATTGAGGGCCAACCCAGCACCATCCTCTGCCATTTCCCTTGTAGATCACTTTCAAGACAAAAAACGCCGTTTCCAGCTCATCCATTCAAGCAGCCGCGTGGACGACATGTGGCGAGGACCAGACTTGCACGTGTCAATACGAGTACAGCGCATATTATGGCCCACGCAATTGGACAGTCTCTGGTTGCACCAACAGGCCTGATGCCCCACCAATGCGCACGCTGTGAATGGCTGCTCCGCACTGCAGGTGTTCTTTTTGGATTGGATTTTCCCGTCTGATAAAATTACAATAAAATATCGTAAAAATCAATAAAGACCGTTGAGTCATACCTGCTTGCGGTAGACGACAGACGACAAGGCCGCGCATGTACTGAGTACGAGTAGACAGCCAATTGCCCTAACCGACCCTCCAACGGCCAATTACGTCCTACGAGTACTGGCCATGCTATACATACTAAAAGGAAACAAGTCGCTAACAAAAAAAATCGGGCCACCAGACGTTTCTTTGACGTTCTTTGACGCCTGTGACTCTTTCCAGCTCGTCGTTCTTGCATTTTTCTTTCGTCCGCATTGATGTGTCAATAGCAGCTCCAGCAAGTTGTGCCATTTGCCAGTTCAGCACCCTTATTTCAACTTTTATTCCCTTCTCCTACTCCTCCTCCTCCTCCTCCTCGGCCTTCTGTTAACACTCTCGCCACTTCACCATGTCTGTAAGTGACGAGACTGCCAGCAACTGCCGCTGCTGCAAGAGCCTTGCTAACAAGCCTGCAGTCCTTCTACATTGAGAACAAGAGCGTGGGCAACCGCGAGGAGAGCGAAGACTGGCGAAGTAGGACCCCCTCCTCTCTCGCGCGCCCTTCTGTGTGCACCACATACTGACGTGCGCCGATCCAGTCCGCGGCTACAACCCCCTCACGCCCCCCGACCTGCTCCAGCACGAGATCAAGCAGACGCCCGAGTCGAAGCGCACCGTCCTGCACGGGCGCAAGGAGGTCGAGGCCGTGGTCAACGGCCGCGATGCGCAGAACCGGCTGCTGGTGGTCATCGGCCCCTGCTCGATCCACGACCCCGAGGCCGCGCTGGCCTACTGCGACCTGCTGCTGGGCGAGAAGAAGAAGCACAAGAACGAGCTGCTGATTGTGATGCGCTCGTACCTCGAGAAGCCGCGCACGACGGTGGGCTGGAAAGGCCTGATCAACGACCCCGACATTGACAACAGCTTCCAGATCAACAAGGGCCTGCGCCTGTCGCGCCAGCTCTTTGTCGACCTGACGGCCAAGGGCATGCCCATTGCCAGCGAGATGCTCGACACCATCTCGCCGCAGTTCTTGGCCGACCTGCTGTCCGTCGGCGCCGTCGGCGCGCGCACCACCGAGAGCCAGCTGCACCGCGAGCTCGCCAGCGGCCTCAGCTTCCCCGTGGGCTTCAAGAACGGCACCGACGGCTCGCTCAGCGTCGCCATCGACGCCATTGGCGCCGTCAAGCACCCCCACCACTTTCTGTCCGTCACCAAGCCCGGCGTCGTGTCCATTGTCGGCACCGTCGGCAACGAGGACTGCTTTGTCATCCTCCGCGGCGGCACCCGCGGCACCAATTACGACGCGGCCAGCATCGCCGAGGCCAAGGCCGCGCTGGCCAAGGCCGGCCTGCCCCAGCGGCTCATGGTCGACTGCAGCCACGGCAACTCGCTCAAGAACCACAAGAACCAGCCCAAGGTCGCCGCCGACCTCGCCGTTCAGATTGCCGCCGGCGAGGAGGCCATCATGGGCGTCATGATCGAGAGCAACATCAACGAGGGCAACCAAAAGGTGCCCAAGGAGGGCAAGGCCGGCCTCAAGTACGGCGTCAGCATCACCGACGCCTGCATCCACTGGGACGACACCGTCAGCGTTCTCGACGTGCTCGCCAAGGCCGTCAAGCAGCGGAGAGAGGCTGCCGGGTCCAAGTGAGGCTGCCGTGGGTTGTCATTTCCGGCGTTTGGTGGGGAAAAGTGTTGGGTTTCAAAGCACATTTTGTGTTTCTCTTGCAGTTCTGCGTCTGCCGGCCATACGCTGCATATTTGGGCTTGCCTCGGTGAAATAAAAATTATTGGTCCTCCTTGTCCGGTTGAAGGCGTTGTTGTGCCGTTCGTCGGCTCGCCCAAATGCATATTCTGTAATCCGTGGCTCAGAGGATCGTACCTACGGCAAAAGTCGGCGCTAGCTCTCCGTAATGGGCCCTGTCTCGTTGGCTACAGCTCCCCACAGCTCGCTAGAAACCGGTGTCTTTCCCAAGCACGAGAATTGGCGACGTCAGACGGTCGCGCCTGCCGTTTACGACTCAAGACGTTTTACTCTCCGTTTCTATTTGGAATACATTCAGCCCAAAGCGAAGCAAAAGATTTGCAGCTGTCAAGGCCCTCGGACAGCAAGCAAAATGCCATCTCAGACTCGCAGCTTCGTGCCATTCAAACAGCCTCTGTAGATATCAAACTGTGTCCACGAAAACGGTCGGCAAAACGGCGTACGGAAGAAAACGGAGCTCCGTTATGCCTCAGGCAAAAACGGACAGAGGGCTCAGGTGGGTCTTTTCGCCAGTGAGCGATTTCTTGCCCTTTACCCGGGCAAGCTTCCTAAGCACGTGCAGCGTCGCGTGACTGGAGCTACTGCCGGATGGACCAATGAGCGCCGGGCTAAACCGGAATTATGCTGCGCCTTTTGGGGAGTGCCGCCGTTTTCTCGCTCTGCCCGCTGTCCGCCGCAAGCAATTTTCGAAAATTCCTTTGGCTTCATATGGTCTGAGAGCACCCACCACCACCACACCCACAACCTCTCCGTCGTCCGCCCGCCCGCGAGAGACTTTGGCAGATCGTCCCGGCTTGCCCTCGACGGCTCGTTCTCGACCTGCGTTTTCTCCCGTCCGTCTCTCTCCGCCAAATCGACCTCACCGTCGCCCGACATGTTTGCAAGGACAGGCCTGCGGGCAACACGGCAGTTTGCCGGCGTCAACATCACCAAGGTCAGCAGAAAAAACCATTGCCCCGATCGCCGGGCCGGCCAGGGGAGGGGCCGCAGATAGGAGCGCTGGCTGCCAGCCGCGTCAATGGGCCGTCGTGCATCGTCGCCGACGCGTCCGAAATTTCGGTGGCAGCTCCGAGGCTCGCATCGCCTCCCTGCCGAGCCCCAACGGCGCCTCCTCTCGTCGCGCCGCTTCGGCATGCCATCGTGCGTCCCGGGAACACCAATTGACAATTTTTTCTGTAGCGTGCCGCCTCCACGAGCTCCGGCGCTGCCGAGTCGCCCCTGCGCCTGAACATTGCGGCTGCCGCGTCCACCGCCGTCGCCGTCGGCACCGTTGCCTGGTACTATCATCTTTATGGCCCCGTTGCCCAGGCCTCGGCACCCGCAGAGGAAGGGTAAGTTTTGCGAGCATCCGGCGTGCAAGGGGTGGCTGCTAGAGTTGGGGATACCACGAGATGCGGAACAGCCGGCGCCCCGGGCCGGACAAGCGGCAGCATCCAGAAACATTCTATGTACCAATGGCTGCAGAGAGTCTGCCGAGCAGGAACTAACACTTGCAGTCTGCACCCTGCCAAGTACCCCTGGGTCCACGAGCAGATGTTCAAGACCTACGACCACCAGGCGTGAGTTTCCACCTTTCTCTTCCCCAGACGCAGATGACACGCAAGGCACACTAACATCCCCCCCCCCAACAGCCTTCGCCGTGGTTTCCAGGTCTACCGTGAGGTCTGCGCTGCCTGCCACTCGCTCAGCCGCATCCCGTACCGCACCCTGGTCGGCACCATCCTGACCGTCGACGAGGCCAAGGCCATGGCCGAGGAGAACGAGTACGATGCCGAGCCCAACGACGAGGGCATCATCGAGAAGCGCCCCGGCAAGCTGTCGGACTACCTGCCCAGCCCGTACCCGAACGAGGAGGCGTCGCGCTTTGCCAACGCCGGTGCCCTGCCCCCGGATCTGTCGCTGATTGTCAAGGCCCGCCACGGCGGCTGCAACTACATCTTCTCGCTGCTGACGGGCTACCCCGACGAGCCCCCTGCAGGTGCCCAGGTCGGCGCTGGCCTCAACTTCAACCCCTACTTCCCCGGCACCGGCATTGCCATGGCCCGTGTGCTGTTTGACGGCCTTGTCGAGTACGAGGACGGCACCCCGGCCTCGACCTCGCAGATGGCCAAGGACGTTGTCGAGTTCCTCAACTGGGCCGCCGAGCCCGAGATGGACGACCGGAAAAAGATGGGCATGAAGGTCCTCGCCCTGACGTCCGTCCTGTTTGCCCTCAGCGTCTGGGTCAAGCGGTACAAGTGGGCCTGGCTCAAGTCCCGGAAGATCATCTACGACCCGCCCAAGGGCCCTGCCGGCGGCCACTAAGCTTTCAGCAGTGGCGGTGGCGGCGCGCCAGACGGCCAAACTGTCTTGATCTTTTGCAAACGCAGACAACGTCGCTCACTCTGTCTCGTTGTTTTGTATTACAGATCCGAGGGCTGGCATATATACACAACGACAAAAAATCAGCAACATACAACCACAAAAACGATACAGGGGTGATGGTGGAGACGGTCATTTAGAGAGCGAGGTCGTGAAGGGGATTCCTATCCGTGGGTTTCCTTTGTTTTGCCTATTTTGGTTTTTATTCACTTTTTTTGCTTTGCGAATGGTTGGCTGGAACAAGGCAGCGGAGGAGGATGCCGTTGTTGGGGAGAGGCAGCGGGCGGGGCGAGAAAGCCGGCGACAGCTGCAGTTTCCAACCCGTTCCTCTGTTTCGAACTGTGTATCTTTAATATAAAAAAGAGAAGAAACCATTTACATCTATACCGGCTACGTGTGAAGCTAATGGGGAAGCGTCGCTATCAGCGTGACCGTTCCTTGGTTGGGGGCAGCGTTGCGCAATGGCCGGAGTGAGTATTGCAGCTTCGTTATTTGTGCTGTCTCGTTTGTGTTTTTTTAATGTTCGATACTTTGTCTGTTGCTATTTTTGTGCCTTTCTTTATTTTATATTATATTTTACTTTATTTATTTTATTTTATATGCTGTCCCTTTTTTTTTGAAAAAAAAATTTGACATCTTCTTACAATCCATGTTATTAACACTTCAAGGACAATCGCGCCAAATAGCCAAATAGATACGGCCGTATATGTACATCTTTTGATGTGGTCCTAAGAAACCACAACTGTAGCAACCAGACGTGACCGCTCCTGCCTATTTTGCTCAACATCCATCCACCTACAAAAACAAAAACCATCACCAAACAGCACACCTTGCTGCTCTGCACGGTTGTCTCACTTCCCACAGCATCCTTTACGTTATGGAGACCGACAGCGACGGCGCAGTCCCTTCTGTATCCCCCCCCTTCAGCATCGACGCCGCACACGATCTGCTCGCCGCGTTTGATGTTGCCGACGACCCCGAATCGCGAGCTTTTTTGGCAGATCTCCTCGCTTCTGGGACGGTTCCGTCGGAAGAGATCGCGCTCCTCTCACGCGAAGGAGGCCGTGCTGCCCGGCAAGCGGCACGGCAGCTCACAAGATTGACGTCCGACGTGTCCGTGCTGCCGTCGCCATCGCCAAGCAAGCGCCAGAGGCGTGGCAAGAAGACGCAAAGGCCGAAAGAGAAAAAAAAGCACAAAGCATCGTCTCACACAAAGAGGGAGGACAGCAGACACGGCAAGACACCCAACCGGCTGCTTTTTGCGTTCAGTGCAAGGGCCAACGTGTCACCGTACTTTGGAGACGACACGCGTTCCTCTCCGGACGAGAAAGAAGAAGAAGAGGGCACAAAGAGCGAACTGGGTGAGGATGCAGCGGCAGATGGTCTGCCTGTGGCCCATAGGGCGGCCTCTCCCACATCCCGGCCCCCGAAGGAGCAGTTCTATGTGGTTCACACAAGAAGGACAGTTCTGGGCGGCTGCAAGGACAGCCCCCCCCCTCCCGCTGTGAAAACGGAGGCGGAAGCCGAGCCCCCAGTAGCCATTCCATCCTCTGGTTCGGCGTCGAGAACACCCTCCCCGCCGGTCAGAGTGTCACAGAACGACCTCACTCCACCTTCTCACGCCTGCTTCTCACCCGTTGCAAGCCCATCAAAGAGAGACACACCGCAGTCGGGACGAAAACGCGAGACAACCTCGTACTTTTTCACACCGCCCTCGTCTCGCCACGCTCAAAAGGGTATCCACGACAGCGATGACAGAGATGCCAGCGCTGACAGCGATGACGGCTGCCTCGCTAACGTGGACGTGATTCCGGAAACGCCTACAACCGCCTCGAACAGCAAGACCCCTCGTTCCCGTCGCGGCACAGTCTCGGGCCTGCCCTTCCCACCTCTTGACGCGCCGCACTTTGGGCTTGTGCAGGAGAAGCTCGCCAACGAGCCGTTTTGGCTGCTGATTGTCCTCGTCTTTCTGACACGCGTGGCGGGGCGCGTCTCTCTGCCGGTATTCTGGCAAGTCAAGGCCCGTTATCCCACGCCACAGGCGCTGGCCGATGCCGACCCGGCAGAGCTCATGGAGGCCATGCGGCACTTGGGCATGGCGTCGGTCCGGTGCGCGGCCATACAGAGATACGCCCGGGGATGGATTGCACAGCCTCCACGGCCGGGCGTGTGCACAACGGTCCGCAACTATCCCCAGCCGCCGGAGGGCGTAGACGGCGTGCTGTCCTCTCTCAAGCCTCTCAAGCCCGCAAAGGTGCAAGCGGGCTCGCAGTGGGAGATTGGCCATCTTACACAGGGCGCATACGCGGTGGACTCGTGGCGGATCTTTTGCCGGGACGCGCTTCTCAAGCGATCGCGGGACTGGAAGGGAGACACGTGGGACATGCCGCGCAGCAAGCACGGGGACACATTTTCGGACTCGGACACGAGCTCGGACTGGGGCTTCGCTCCCAGCGAGGGGGCGACCTTCCAGCCCGAGTGGATGCGTGTCCTGCCGCGCGACAAGGAGCTGCGGGCGTGTCTGCGGTGGATGTGGATGCGCGAGGGCTGGGACTGGGACCCGCGCACAGGCGAGCGGACGGTGCTGAGCGAAGAGCTGCGCTGCGCCGTGGACGAGGGCCGCATCGCGTACGACGAGTGCGGCCAGCTGCAGATTGTGTCTCGAGAGGGAACGCCAAAGAAGAAGAAGGAGCTGATCGTGGTCATATGACGACATGACGAGAAAACAGGGGGGGTAAGGAAACACTCCCGCATGGATTTGGTCTTGCCGCGAATCTACGGAATATGTACAACAGCGAGAACGCAATGTAGCTGGGGATTCTAATAAAAAAATACCAACAACGGCTGATGGACGAAATTATGATCGTGTTCAGCGCCCGCCTACTTGGTCTCGCGGTATGGGCGGGATCCAGCTCACAGCAACGTTCACGGCAATGTGTATCACGCCAATGATCCACAGTGCCTTTGCATAGTCCATGAGCGCCGGCCCGTGCGGAACCGTGTTGGCCTGCGTAGTGAAGCGGAAGATGACGGAGAAGATGACGCCGCCCACGTTGCCTGCGGCGCCTGCCAGGCCCGACACGATGCCGTTGGCAAACGGATGCACGTGCGGCACGAGCGCAAAGACGGCGCCGTTGCCGGCCTCGAGAAACACGGCAGACAGCGCCACGAGACCGAACATGGAGGCCTTCTGGCGGGGGTCGACCTGGCCGACGACGACGAGCATGGCGCCGCTGAGCACGCCACAGACGGTGATCCAGTGCTTTTTGCGCCACAGGCTGTGGCGGCCGAGTTGGAGGCGCGTGCCAGAGAGGCCGTACAGGGCGTCTGCGACGATGCCGCCCGTGGGCCGCGTGACAAAATTCAAAAAGCCAAACATGGCTGCCCAGTTGGACGCGCCTGTCTGGCCGAGCGACGGAAAGCTGTGCAGGTAGTACGAGGCCAGCACGGCGTTGATGGCGAGCTCGGCGCCAAACGAGCACATGTACGTGAGCATGAGGGCCCAGGTGTGCAGCGAGAGCGAGATCCTGAGGATCTCGCTGCGCGTGGGCGGAAGCACAATCTCGCCCTGTGACGTTTGAAGCATCTCGGCGCTGGACAGGCGGGCCTCGTGGCTCGACGCGGAGACGGCGTGGCGCAAGCCGTGCAAGCCGTGCAAGTGGTGGTGGTTCTGCGGCGCGGGCGGCGTCGACGAGGCGTTGCTATTGGCAGCAACTTCGTCGTGGTCGGGGCCGGGGTCGAGGTGGATGTGCGCCAGCTTGTCGCCCCCCAAGTTGTCCTGGATCTCGGCCAGAGCCAGATTCTCGTCTGCTGCGCCGTCGGCGCCCATGCCGCTGTTGTTGGCATTGTTGATGTTGGTGTAGTTGCTTTCAGCTTGGCCGCTGGCGCCCGCAGCTTGCATGACGTGGTGCTCAGCCAGGCGCTGTTCTGCTTTTTCCTGGCGCCGAGCCCAGGGCCCGTCGGGCGTGTCGGGACACAGGAGCAGCAGGGCGGAGCCGGTGGCCAGCAAGACGGCGATAGGCACAATGAACGCCAGCCGCCACGCCGCGTTGTCACCGAGGCCTTGCCGGTTTTTGAGCGAGTTGAAGACGGCCGGCATGATAAAGTAGGTGACGCCGCCGCCGGCGTTGCCAAAGCCGCCCGTCAGCGCGTTGGCCGAGCCGACAATGTTCTTGTCAAAGAACGCCGTGGTCCAGACCTGGCACGGCACAAACGACCCGCCCAGGATGCCCATGAAGAAGCGGACGGCATAGAGGCCGGGCGCATTGTGGATGAGGGGGGCCAGGCCGGTTGGGAGCGCTCCGAGCAGCAAAAGGCAGCCAAACACCTTGCGGGGCCCGAACATGTCGCACAGCGGGCCAGCCACGATGCGGACGAGGAGGCTGAAGTGTTAGCGAGGAGGAGGAAGAAGAAGAAGAAGAAAGTTTTAAACACTCACGTGGCGCATAGGGAGACAATGTTGGAGTTGGCCACCTGGGTGGTTGTCAAGTGCAGGTCGGCTTTGATGGTGACGGTCAGCAGCGGCGGAAAGGCATACCATGCCCAGAACGCCACCATGAAGCCGAACCACGAGAAGAAGAACACGCGCCCATACATGTTGACGGGATTGAGCACGGGAATCGACCGGGCCTTGCGGTTGATGGGGTTGAGGTCTGGCGGCCGGTACAGGTCCGGCCAGCGGAAGCCGGAATGCGCAACGGTCTCCATTCTGAGCCGTGAGCGAGCAGCCAAAAGAGAGCAGTCCACGCTATGCTTCTGGAGTCATGGCCAGACAGAAGGGCCGGGCCAAGAAGAATACTATTTTTTATGTTGGTGGATATGTTGATGTTGAGAGACGGGTGGAGTCACTCCAATGAGACGGCCACGGAGGAGCCCCGGAACAGAAAGAGCAGTTAGCAGAAACACTACAGCCGCCGCCGATGCCGGGCCTGCGCAGCCAGGCCGTTGTCCTGGGTGGCTTGCCGGGTTTTTATCTCTGCAGCGTGTGTTGTTTGCCGAGAGGTGTGCGGGACGCAGGCCAGAAGGAGCGGCGACAGTGGGCGGTCCAAGAAATGCCCGGGTGTCTCCGCTTGCGCCCGAGAGCACACGGCGCGCTGCCGGACGAGAATGGAGCAAATGGCCGGCTTGTCCGAGGCGCCTGGCGATGGCGGCGATTGTCGATGCTCGGTGTTTTGTGTTGTTGCCCCGACGTTCAACTGCACGTGCCGCTCTTACCTTCCTGGTGGTCTGGACCTGCCCAGTTGTGTTTTACAGGCGACTTCTTCTTTTGGATTAGTGCGAGGCCGGACTACCGAACGCACGAATATCGCATTCTGCAGCGTTTAAGCTCCTTCCAGCGAGGTTGTTCGGGGTGTCAGCCATATGTGCAGAATACACGTAGAGCACGGAATCGCCGTCTAGAATCTCGGTAGTTGAGGGGAGAAAAATACTATTTATATTCCAATTTGATAGGATTTAATTTTGACAAATGTACCTCTTTTTTGACGCACCATAAAATTACAATGCACAACATAGCTTGGACGAGGCACTGCCACACAGCAATGCTTGTAGAACGGGAACTCGGAGAGGCTTCTCAAAGTTGGCCAGACAGCCTAGATGGAGCCTTTCATATATAATAACGACAAAAATCCAACTCCGTTGACTAAATTATATAATATGACGTATAGTGTTAAAAGTCGAGTCCATTACTACCTTTTATAAGGTGGGAGCTAGTGTCGAGATAGTTTCTTGAATAAAAAATGTAAGCCCCCGGCAGTTGTTAATTATATACTCGGCGCAGTGTCACGGCGGGCAGGCGGTGGCTGGTAGGCGGGGACGAGGCAGGCAGGCAGTAGTACTATTATTGTATAATAGGCGCAGGTAGGGGACAGGTTGAAGACGAAGACGTAGCTCAAGGAGCTACAATACAGGATGCAGGCGGAAGTCAGACTAAATACAGGGTTCAGGGGCCAGGCGGTGTACGGCGGCAGGTGGCTCGCCGTCAGGCGGTGTGCAGCGGCAGGATACTTGCCGGGCTGGTCTGTGACATCAAGCAACAAGTTAAGCCTGTTAGGGAGCTGTGTCCGGTGACTCGCTTGAGACACCGCATCACAGGTGCCATCCCAGGTGCCATCATCACCTGGGCGTCCAATGTCCTCATGCCCGCAGGTCTTGTGCCATTTGTCTCGGTGCCATCGCCCCGTGGTTAATTGTCTTGGGGTCGCTCCGGACCTCGTGGTTTGCCGTGCTTACGTGACCAACCATGGTCACGTGCCCACAACGCTGACATGGCTTGGCAGGTTGTAACAGGTTTCCCCTCCTTTATGGTCGATGTCCCAGAGACCGTTGTCCCTACGACTGTACTTGGTCGTGCTCAATATTCCTCGTCATCGTCGCTGAGCCAAGAGACTGCGCCATCGGAGTGCTTGTGGTAGTAACGTCCACTCTCGGGGTCCTTCTTCCAGTAGCTCTTGTGCCTGTGCCTGGAAGATGCGTGCGATGATGTCTGCGATGATGTCTGCGATGATGAGGCCTTGCGTTTCTGGCCACTGCCATGGGTGGAACTGTGTGTGGACGGGGGAGCCTTCGACGAAGGCGGCGTCGAATGCGAGTGGTGCGAATGCGAGTGGTGCGAATGGTGCGAGTGGTGAGAGTGCGTCTTGCTACTCTTGTGCTTGGATGACGTAGGCGGCGTCGGCTGGTGGACAGGCTGGTGTTCGACGACTTCGTAGTCGTCTTCGTCCTCATACGCGTGCAGTGGTTCGGTGCCCGGTACGGGCAAAGTCGGCACCCCTTCGGCGATAGGGTGGAGGCCACTGCTGCGCTGCTGCTTGTAGTGCTCCTTCAACTCGTCTCTCAGCGCATAGGACTGTTTCCTGGCGTGGTCCTGTTCGTTCCTGAGTGCCCTTCGGCCCTCCTTGTGTTCTCCGTGAGAGTTGACCAAACTCGTCGACTTGATAGGAAACTGGTGATATTCAAGCGTGCCGTCTTCCGTCTCGACAGCATAGTGCGCATAGAAATTGACCTGGTTGCCGTTCGTGGTGAAGGTCGTGATGTTTGCGTGACCAGGGGGATCGGCCTTTCCCTGGTGGGCAAGGGCCTGGTTCCTCGCGTAGACGAGAGCTGCTCCGTCATAGCCACTTTGTAACGTCGCTTCTCTCATGTCTCCTCCGGGGCCCTTCCATTCCCCGGCTATGTGCGGTAGCGTCACGGAACGGGGGTTATCTTTTACGAGAACTGCCCCGGGGACATACTCGTCGACTGGGAAGGGTTGGTACTCTTCCATCTCGAGCCCCTCGACGAAGTCCGGTTGCGGAGCCGATAGGCTATTGTTGAAACCAACGTCCTTCGGAAAGGCCGTGAATGCCTGGTTGAGCGTCCTCTTGTAAGGTTCTCTCGGATATGTCTTCAACAACGGCAGTGTGTCGCCGACTATAGTTGCTTCGTTATCGGCTCTTTTAACTGTGTAGGCATAGTCCTCGTATACCGACTCAGGAGGCGAGGCGGTCTCCCGGGATTTGGCGATCCGCTTGCGGATGTCTTCGAGGTTCTGGGGCGGCTTAGAGCCAATAGGGTCGAGGATGCCATTCTTTCGGGCCTGGATAGCGAAACTAGACGCCGTTATTGAGATGGTCTTCGTCGATCCCGAATCGTCCGAGGGGTCTGAGGTTTTCTTCTTGCCTATCTTGTTAAAGCGTGCGAGGTTTTGTCGTGTCAATCGCGCTCGCTTTGTCCGTGGTTCGGCGTCGTCGTCGCTGTTTAGCTGTCGTTTTCGTGACGGTGGATTTGCTGGAACTTGCTCTGCTTGGGCCGGCGGAAGCTCAGCTTGCGAGAGCTCCGGGGAGGTTTGTTTCTTGTCCATGGTGAAGAGAGGAAGAGGAAAAGGCTGGGTGTCGGGGTGGTGGGCCGAATGGGTCTTGTATGCAACACCTCGTTGTCGCAGGATTTGTTTTCGGTGCGTTGTTCATTGGGCGCGACGGAATTTTAAGCAGCAGTTGGGCCAAGTGCCTATGATTGGTTCTCCGTGATTCCGGTCGTGCGGGGTCGTTCGCGTAACCGTCCAATGAGGCGGTAAGATTAACGCCGCGCACCGCGTCGGGGTGTCTTCGTCAATCGGTGGTACTGTGCCAGCATGCCCTATCGTACTCGTACGATACGAGTACTGTACTCATGTACAGCCGGCCCGCTCATCGTCTCCCGTGCCGCTGGCCATGTTTTCCTACGAAGTGGACAGCGGCATCCGAGACAGTACGTCCGGCCTATCACGTGACTGAACGGCTGTCGGAGCGCGGCAGTCGGAGGCCGGCATGCTGGCCAATCACAACGCACGAATTATACCCACGCCGGCCCAGCCCTACGGCTCCCGCAAGGCCCCGAGCGGCCCCAGCAGCCGCTGCCGCCGGCCGGTTACCCACAGCGTGCCGTTAGGTAGCCGTTCCGGCCATGACTCTTCCGCAGCTCGCCGATTTTTCTTCAGAGTTGCACTAGTCGTCTCTTATCTTTTTTCGTGCCCGATGCAGCTGCAGGGAAGAACCAGATATCGCCTGGTCGATGGGCCATCCACGACCTGCCAGCGCACAACACGACAGGACACCGACTTTTCCATTGTCAGGAATATGCCCAGGATTTCAGATTTCCGGCGAGCGGACGCCGAACTCGCCCAGCCAATCGCCTTGTAAACCAATGCCTGCCAACAAGTGCCAGAGTGCGTGGTCTGTGACAAGGACATGTCCACTTTGCTGCTGTTATCTGTAGCGCGTACTTTGTTTTCATCTCTACCGGTCGACCTGGTAGCCTTCGAGTCATGTCACCGTCCGTCCACTGCAGCCACCGAACGCCACCGAGAGCCGGACGCTACGGCAGAGACCTGTCCCCGTCCTTTGTTTTGTTGTTGGTCAGAACAAGACCCTCTGGCGTGTCGAAAAGGTACTGGCTGGCCCAACACTGCCGATACCAAAAGGCCACTGATGAGGTTGGACTTCCAAGGATTGAGTACAGCGCCCGCCGACGACCGTCATCAGCGCCGTGCCTCGGGCCCGTAGAGGATGCCGGCTCTGCCGGCTTTCTTATCTCACTGCCCGCTGTCTGCACTCCCTTTGTTTTTTTACCATTCGTTTTCTCGTACATAGAGTTCAATACATTGTTACTTTACCGACTCCGTCGTTCCAAAACAGCCTTTCCCAACTTTCACAGCAACAACCGCACATAACCATTTTCCATTCCCCCAAGTCGGCGTGCACATCACCACATACCAAATCGCTGAACTCGTCGTCCATCATGGCAGACGCCAAACAGGCCCAGAACGCCACGTTTGTCCCTCCGTCCTACACAGCCCACGCCCTCTCGCAGCCGTCACTCGAAGAGATGGCGCAGCAGCCAGACTCGCGGGAGACAAAAGACGCCGCGGAAAACCCACTAGAGCCGAGCCGGTCCTCGAGGTCTGAGAATGCCGTCTGGAACCACCTGACGGCCACCATCAAGCCCACACTGCTCGCCGAGTCCGAGCTGATCCTCCTCACCATCTTCACCGGCATGCAGGGTACGTCCACCTTGCCGGTCTCGTGCTTGCCTCTGTGCTGACAGATCCCTCTCCAGACGCCGTCTCCTTTCCCGACTACCACTGCTTCGCATCCAACCAGACCGGCAACACCGTCTTCCTCACGCTCGCCCTCATCCTGCCGCAGCTGAACGGCGAGATGTTTGTCACGGCCAACATCGGCGCTGCCTTGGGCTTCTTCCTTGCTGCCGGCTGGCTGACGGGCCAGCTCAGCCACATCATTGGCCCCCGGTGCCGCCTGTGGCTGATCGCCTGCAACGTTTTCCAGGCGAGCCTCGTGTTTGCCGCCGGCGCCATCCAGTACGTCTACGGCATCGACCTCAAGGGCAGCCGTGCCATTGCCGTCATTGCCCTGCTGGCCTTTGCCTCGGGCAGCCAGGTCGTGCAGTCGCGCTCACTCGCCATGACAGAGATCAGCACTGCCATGGCCACTGCCGCCTGGGTGGACCTGCTCATCGACCCCAGGCTCTTCACCTTTGACAACCGGCCGCGCACTCGCCGCGTCGTGTTCCTCCTGGCCCTTGTCGTCGGCGCCTTGCTGGGCGCGGCCATCTACCGCACCGTCGACTCATCCATTGCCATTCTCGTGTCGGCCGCCGGCAAGCTGATTGTGGCTTTCATGTACCTCTTCAACGAGTCCGAGAAGCCCAAGGTCGAGGACTCGGAGGTTTGAATGCGGGAAGTAAACGGAAGAGATATTTTTTTTTCTTTCTTTTTCTTTTTCTTTTTTCTTTAACAGCGACAGCGATGCGATGGCGCTAGCGAGCGTAGTCCTTTCAG
Source organism: Sporothrix cf. nigrograna (assembly GCA_019925305.1). NCBI lineage: Eukaryota > Fungi > Ascomycota > Sordariomycetes > Ophiostomatales > Ophiostomataceae > Sporothrix > Sporothrix cf. nigrograna. The sequence continues at coordinate 59,638 of JADHKR010000061.1, read as the reverse complement.
TTCTCACGACAGCGACGAATGAATCAATGGGTTTATGTAGACAAATGAAATAGAATGTAATACATCAAAACTGGACGAATCCAAATGCTGCAAATCATCAAAATCGTGCGACTGCTTGATTGATATTGCTGACAAAACTCGCAGTTGACTGAAGAGAGTCAAGGAAGCCGCGCCCGGCGACCGCTCTATTAGTAGTGGAGCATTTTGTGCCACAACAAGAGCGGGACCACCTGACTACGAGTACGCGACGGGCATGGCTCGACGCGCTCTGCGCGGTCCAGAGAAAACCGCCACCGCCGGCCGCGCCTGCAGCTTCAGAAACAGTCTAGGCAAAACGGCAGGAGCAATGCCCGCCGGAACCACCACGCCTGCAAGAACGACCGCCCTCTGTGCAAGCAAGCGCAGCCGCTGACATTGCAACGCGGGAAGCAGCAACCGGACAAGCCACGCCCAATCGACGCTCGACATCCAATCCCCCTCTTCCTCTTTCAACCTCGAACGAAACACGCACGCACACCACCAGGCTTCCCATGACGGTCGGCGGTCACTGGGACGGCTGTTCCGCGACTCCGGCTTCATGACGCTCAACAACCTCTCAGAACAGCTGCCCTGGCTCTTGCGGAACCCGCAGTCGACCCGGCCAGCAGGATTTCCGGCCTTCTCTTCCTCTACAGCTGTCTCGTCTGGGCCCGGATCTCTGGCTCGTCCGGCCGGGACGTCCACGACGACGCTGCCGACAGCATCGCCCGCAGCCCCCTCGCCGACGACTGCAGCCCTCATCTCGTCGTTCCGGAAAGAGCCAGCAGCGCCCACCGCCAGCAACACGACAGCCGTAGGAGCGCCGTGCAGCTCGACTTTTGCCGAAACCCCGACACCAGCACTGACCGGCACGACCCTCTTCCCGTCCATTCGGCCGTCGTCGCTCGCCAATTCGGACACTCGTGGCCAGAACAACACACTCGATGAGTTCCGGAACACGACCGTGAGCAGGGCTCCTAGGCAGCAGCCACCGCCTCCGCCCTTTGCAGTGTCTACCCCGGCCACGGACAGCCCCATGGCGTCACGTACGCCCAGCCGTGCACAGCAAACGCCGTTGCCGCCGCTCTCTCGCCTGGCCCCGGCGATGGCTCGAGGGCTTGCCACGCCGGCTCGCAGCAAAACGACGGGTGCTGCTTCGAGCGCCGCCACCCCTGCCATCCCCTCATCCCACACGCGGCGGGCAAAGACCCCCATAGCCCCGTCTCCGTTCACGCTCGACTTTGGCACGGACATTGACCCCGACGACTTTGACTCGATCGTGGACTTGACCACGTCCGACAACTCGCCCTCGTCCTCGCCCTCGTCCTCACATGCAAGGACACACAACGATGTACGCCTATGGCGCGAGGACTATGCGTCACGTCCGGAGCCGCCGTCTTCGAAGCGCGGCAAGAAACGGAAGAGTGTGGAAGCAGCCGGATCTCCAGTGAAGAGCACGCCTGCGTCAAAACGGAAAGCCCGGGCAGGAGACCAGAGACGGCATATACCACCGGACGGCAGCGGCGAGGGCGACGGACCGGACGACGCCGATGACTTTCCGGACGTGAACGACCTCGTTAGTGTAGTGTCGTCTTCGCCGATCCGGACTCGACCAACACCGGCAAAAACGCCCTCCAAAGCGTCTTCATTGCAAAAATCGCCAATACCACCAAAGTCTCCGGAATCGGCCACGCCACAGAAGAGGGCGCCCGAATCCGTACGCGACGATGTGGTGATGGACTCGGAGGACGAGTTTGTAACGCCGCCCACGCGCAATGTCTCATTCGTCACTCGTCCAAACGACTCAACGATGCTGGAAGATGATGACGACGACGACGACGGAAACAACGAGCCGCCGTCTCCAACCTTGCGGCCCACTCTGCATGCCGCCCACACGCCTCGCAAAACTTCGCCAGCAAACCGAAAAGCACCTGCGTCGTTATTACGGCCGGACACGCTGCTACCAGAAGAGGAGAACGTCGACATGGACGACAGCCTTGTGCATATCCCACAACCAGCAACAACCGCGCCACCGAAAACAAGGCCTCAACCCGAACCAGAGTCGGCTCCAGAGTCTGTTTCTGAACAACCAGTGCAGCAGGGGCAGCCTTGCGAGGACGACGAGACAGAGCCCACTCAAAAACCAGGCGTCTTTGCATACTGGCGGGCGCTGCGGTTCAAGCAGCAGGAAGTCGAGGCCAAGATTCAAAAGAACACCGAGGACTATACGATGGCGATCCGGAACAAAGCCCCCCCGGCAGAAAGGCAGAAAATCAAGCGAGACAAGGAGCCTCTCTTGAAAGAGCAGCAGGCGCTGGAGAAGCTTGTCGAAGATATCCGGTCGTATGCAAATCTGTACAACGACCAAGAGGCCCTGCTGCACGCAATTACCGAAGCCTATCAAAGTCACCAGGACACGGAAGAAGACGAGGCTCGTCTAGACGAGCTGACCGCCGAGCTTCAAGACCGCGAGGAGGTCCTGCGGGAACGACTGTCTGCTGCGGCCGTGGACCCCTCTAGCTGCCCGGCCGACTTTGCAGCTGGCAGCCCTCATGACCCTGTTGTCGTTCCGGCAACCCAGCATCCAGAGGGGTTTGTACCGCCAAACATGTCGCGGAACAACGCAGTGGTGGCAGAGAGTCCGTCGCAGATTGTGCTGCAAACCCAGATGCCTCCACCGTCGCAGCCGCGGCCAGCCGAACCGTATGGCAACCAAGGCTCCAGACGCCCGCCCGGCCCACCCGCTCGGCAGCAGTCCAGCTACTCGAACTCAGTCTATGCGGATGATAGCCAAATGCTCGACTATTTTGATGACGAGGACCTGTTTGCCGGCGTGGACAATCTGCCGCCCATGCCCACTCCAAGCCGCAGCGCAAATGCCTATCGGCAACCACAACACAACAACAATAACAACAACAACAACGTACCGCCCCGATCTGCAGCAGCTTCTTCTAAAGGCCCTGATCTATTTAGCGATTTCAGCGACGATGTGGAGATGCTGCAGGTTGCCGAGCACTTTGAGCAGCAGCATTCTTCCAGTGCAGAGACGGCATCGAGACGAAACTCGGCGAACCGCCCAGTCCTTGCGTCAACATCTGGGAACGCGCTCGCCCCTTCTAGAGAGTCGGCAAGAAGCGCTGCAAAGAAGCCAGCCACTGCTGCAGCTCCACGAGCAAGCCAGCGGGCTTCAATCCCCCCCGAGCTGATGCGGTTCGAGTGGTCTCAAGACGTCAAGCGTGCCCTGAAAGACCGCTTCCGCATGACTGGGTTCCGCCACAACCAGCTCGAGGCCATCAACGCCACCTTGTCGGGAAACGACGCGTTTGTTCTCATGCCGACCGGAGGCGGCAAGTCTCTTTGCTACCAGCTGCCAGCCGTCATCAGCAGCGGAAAGACAAGCGGTGTCACCATTGTCATCAGCCCGCTCCTGAGCTTGATGCAAGACCAGGTGGACCACTTGAAAGCCCTGAACATTGCTGCCAGCTCGTTCAACAGCAGCACACCCGCTGCTGCTCGCAAGCTTGTCTTGGACCTGTTCCACAAGGCAAACCCCGAACACTACCTGCAGCTCCTGTACGTGACGCCGGAGATGGTGAACAAGAGCACGGCCTTTGTCTCGGGCCTCTCGACACTGTACAGAAACAAGAAGCTGGCCCGCATTGTCATTGACGAAGCCCACTGTGTCAGTCAGTGGGGCCACGACTTCCGGCCCGACTACAAGGCCCTGGGCAAAGTCCGGCTCCAGTTTCCAAACGTGCCAGTGATGGCCTTGACAGCAACCGCGACGCCCAACGTTATTGTTGACATTCAGCACAACTTGAGCATAGAACGCTGCAAGGTGTTTTCGCAGAGTTTCAACCGACCAAACCTCTACTATGAGGTGCGCCCCAAAGGCCCCGGCTGCATCGACAGCATTGGCGAGCTGATCAATGAGCAGTACCACGGCCAGACTGGCATCGTGTACACGCTCTCGCAGAAATCGACAGAGAGCATTGCCAAGAAACTCCGCACCAAGTTTGGCATCTCCGCTCATCACTACCACGCCGGACTGGAGCCGGAACAGAAGACTCGGATCCAGCGAGACTGGCAAAGCGGCCGCATCAAGGTGGTTGTGGCCACAATTGCGTTTGGCATGGGCATCGACAAGCCTGACGTGCGTTTCGTTGTCCACTATTACCTCCCAAAGAGTCTCGAGGGCTACTACCAGGAGACTGGCCGCGCTGGCCGTGACAGCAAGCAGTCCGACTGCCTCCTGTACTTTGGCTACGGTGACATTAAAAATCTACGCAAGTTCATCAACGATTCCGATGGGAGCGAAGCACAAAAACAGCGACAAAGGGAAATGTTGAGCCGCATGATCGACTTTTGCGAAAACCAGCGAGACTGTCGCCGCACAGAGATCCTGCGCTATTTCGGCGAGACATTCGACCCTGTTGGGTGCGGAAAGACGTGCGACAACTGCAAGAGCGACAGCAAATTTGACCTCACCGACTTCACAAAATACGCCGTGGCTGCTCTGAGGATTGTGGAGGCCTATAAGCTCATCACAATGGTCCAGTGCAGCGACGTTCTCATGGGCACTCGGCGGATGACGGGAGACGAGAAGGAGGACCTGGAGGAATTTTGGGGCATCGCCAAGGGCCTGAGGAAGCAGGATGTCCACATGATGATCTACCGGCTGCTCGGTGAGAGGGCGCTGGAGGAAGTGAACAAAATGAACAGGGACATTGCCATCCAGTACTTCCAGGTGCGTGCCTATGCGACAACTGTCGTTTTGGCTTGGGGCTTTTGCTAACCGGTGAATCTTCTTCTCTAGGTCGGTCCATGTGCGGGCCTGTTTTTCTCTGGCAGAAAAAAACTACAAGTCGTCGTTAAGGTCAGCGACACTGTAGCTGCTGCTGCAAAGCCCAAAAAAGCAAAAGCGGCAAAGAACGCAGATGGCACAGAAAAGACGAAAAAGGCAAAGACACCGGCAAAAGGCAAAGGAGCAGCAGCAGGGCCATCGTCTGCCGCAGCCAAGAAGATCCGAAAGGTAGCCGCTGCTGTTTTGGACGAGGCAGACGTGGAGGATGACGATGACGACGATGACGGACTCAGCGACTTTGAGAATTTTGACGGCCCTGTACACCGCAACGGCTACGCCAAGGACAACTTTGTCGTCTCTGACAACGAAGATGACGTCATTATCGACGAGGTCGACGAAGAGGACGAGCCACCTAGACGGCCAGCGGCAACATCAAAATCTCGCCAAGTACAGCTCCAGCAGTATGCCTATGCCTCGCCTGGCCTGAGCCGTGGTGCAAGAAAGACCCAGACGCCGCAGCGACAACGACGACTTGGAGAGCTCGGTCGACCCATTGCGCACGACTCCCGCCTCGCCGACGCAAATGTTGATCCGGTCCATGCCGACGTCATTGCCAGTTTCGCCGACGAGGCCCGGCGTCTGGAAGAGAAGATCCGCAACGAAAAGGGAATGCGTGTTTTATTTACCGAAACGCACCTGCGCGAGATGGCTATTGGCTGGACGGACACGCTCGAGAAAATGCAGCGCATCCACGGCATTGATGCGGACCATGTCCAGCGATACGGGCCCAAGTTTGTGCCGATCGTCAGGCGTTACTACTCCACATACAAAGAGATGATGGGATTTGATACTGGTGCTGCCGACGGCGGGTACGACAGCCCTGTCCCGGGACCGATACCAGCAAGCCGGCGGGTTCGCAGTGGCCCTTCTCGTCTGGCGCAGACTCCGTCGAGGGCCGACCTTGAAGCGGTCGTCGACCTGATCAGCTCCGACGAAGATAGCGACAATGACGACAGCGATAGCATGGGCGACGGCGAGAACGAAAGTGCTCTTGGTGGCGGCGGTGGTCGCGGGGGCGTTGCGCAAGCAGATCTTCGCGAGACGGATGCTTGGCGCGCCCAGCTCGAGACCCTGCAGAGCCAGGCATCATCGGCAAAGGGCGGCGGCTCAAAGAAGCCTTACAAGAAGGGCTACAAAGCAGGCTATCGCAAGGGCGGAAGCCGCAGCACCAGCGGAAGTTATTCCCGTGCAAGCCGGGCACCGAGTGCTGGAGTGACCAAGCGCAAATCGGGGGGCTTTTCGACGAGCGCAGCCTCGTCGAGCAGGTCCGCCGGCGGTACCAGCAGCAGCCGGGCCCACGGTGGCAGTGGAATCGGGATCATGCCGTTATGATCTGCTCTCTCGAGTTGCTTTCTTTTTGCTCTTTTTGTGTTGTCACCGGAGTCTTTCCATATTTATTTACCCCTTTGTGTTTGTGGTGGATCGGCGTTTGCGTTTTATAATGGAGTTAACTGTATGTTTATTTACCATCTCGGCCGGCGTGTTTGCGTGCGATGCAAGGAGAGTATTTGTGTTTGTTGGGAAGTCAGGGATGCAAAGGAGAAGATCATGTATATATCAGCCGTTACGGAATACGTTCCACGAGAAGCATTGAATGAGTGTCACAACAGACTGGTCTTTTGAAAATTTGTGATGGAGGGCGCTGCCTTTGATTCACTGTAGTGTTCTTCCTCGTCATGGGTTCGTCTCTCACGAGCCCGTCTGCGCTCCCAAATCGGCTTCTAAAATATCTTACATGACAACAACAGTAGCAACAGGAGTGACTCCTGGCAAAAAAAGAAAAGAAAAAAAAAGGCACAGGGAAGGACAGGTCATGAGATAGCAACCATTGCAAAACAAACAAAAGAAAACGTCCCTGAGTGCAGAACGCGACAAAACGCTGCAAGAAGCCGTGTCAGGCGCTTTGATGCAAATCGCAGTATGGCATCTTCTTTAATCTTTGTCACTGCCACCCTTCTGGTGCCTTTAATCTTTTGTGAATGATGAAAAAAAGAAATAAAAAGAGGAAAAGACAAGAAGTGAAAATGAAGCCAGTAACCGCCAGGGCCGTGAAAGAAGAGGCAAATAAAAACCAAAGTAGAGTTGCGTTCTGTTGCTATCTGGATCGTCGTGACTCGAAGAGGCAAAACATGCCAGAAAATAGTAGAAAATATAGAGAAAAGAGAAACAAAAAAATGAAGAGGAGCGTTTGGTGTTGCTTGAAAAGGGCTCGCTGCGGTGGCGTATCGTAAATAAGGAACAAGATCAAGAAGAGAGAACAATATTAAAGTCGGTAGATCAAAAGCGAATGTCGTTTGTTCTGCGTAGACAGTGGATGAAAGAACAAGCGTTGAGGAGGGGGGGAGGGAATCATGGCCGCCACTTTGGCCTGTCCATGATCTTTGACTCGACGGGTTTCTTGCGCATGGCAAACCGCGCGCCAGCAATGGCCTGGGGCGACTCGCGTCCGGACACGCTGCTTTCCCTTGTGCGCGGTGCAGGCAGCAGACTATTGCGGCGGGACGTGGCCATGGAGCTGGCAGGCCGCTGCGGTGTCGTGTTGGGCGAAGAAAAGGCGTGGGCGGCTTGGGGCGGCTGCATGGACGCGCGCCGGTTGGGTACGCCCGTGGATGTCGCGTGCGAAGCCAGGCGGGGTGGGTGGTAGGGCGGCGCATCGCGGAAGCCAGGCGGGTCGCGCGATGGGGAGCCGTCCGCCGGTCCCGATCCCGGTCCAGGCCCGGGAGATGCCGATGAGTCGCGTCCAAGCGGGCTGCGCATGGGCAGCCGGGAGCCGAGGCTGGACGTCGACCGGGGCGTGCCGCCGACGGATCGGCGGGCGCTGGCGCTCGGCGGCGTCTTGGCATAGGGGCTCGGCGTGGTCAGGGTCAGGGGCTTGAAGTTGTGGCCTGTGTCGATGCCCGTGGTCGACGTGTTCCAGCGCGGCCGCCCGTCCAGGGTGGAGGGCGGGCGCGAAGGCTGTACCGAGAGCCGTTTGCCGACGGGCGTCACGGAGCTGTCACGGCTGGGCGAAGAGACGGAGGCGCCCGAGTTTGAGAAGGAGCTGGAGAAGCGGGACAGCGACCGGCGAGTCTGTGTGGGCGCGCCGAGGCCGACAGACGACGAGACAGACCGACGGGCGGTGGCCGGCTGGGGGAGATGGCTTCCGAGGATGGAGCGCCGCCGGTTGTTGCTGTTGTTGTTGGTCGGGGTGCCCTTGTCGTTGTGGGCGGCGGCGAGGCGCTTGCTGCTGCTGTTGTCGAGGCCGAGGGTGGACATGATGACAGAGGACGGCGGCGAGCTCTGCGGGGTGTCGCGGCCGCTGCCGACGGTGGAGCGGTCGTTGGAGAGCATGCTGGAGATGGAGTCGCGCAGCTGCTGGCTGTGCTGCTCGTCGGGGTGCATCTCCTCGAGGGCCAGGTCGAGGTCGTGCATGCGGTCGCGCAGCTCGTCCCACTGGGCCTGGAGCTCGACGTGCAGGCGCAGGATCTCGCCGTTGAGGGTGAGGCGGTCCCGGACGCCCTTGTCGATGATGGCGAGCACGCGCTCAATGGCCGGGCCGTAGTGCGTCTTTTTGGTTTCGTAGCTCTCAATCTTCTTGGCCATGACGGGCTGGTTGGTGAGGTGCATGCCAGCGTCGACGCCCTCACTGAGCTTGGCCACGCTGCGCTCCACGGACTCGTACATCTTCTGTGCCTGGCGGGCGGCGCCGCGGAAGACGGTGACCCAGCGGTCTTCGCCCAGCTCCTTGCGCAGCGACTCGGCGTCCTTTTCCAGCTTCTTGTAGGTCCCGTCGAGGCCGGCGCGGCGCATCTCGAGCTCTTCGCAGGCCGTGGGAAAGCACGAGGACGCGCGCGTCTCAAAGACGGAGAGGCGCATGGGGAGAAAGTCGAGCGAGGCGCGCAGAGGCTGCATGCGCGCAAACAGGGCGAGCAGGCTGGAGTCGTCCTGCGAGATGCCCGGCGTGGCGCTGCGGGCGTCGGGCGACACGGGGGTGGTGGGGAAGACGGGGACGCTGAAGCGGTTGTTGGTGTTGGTGTTGCCGTTGCTGCCGCCGCCTCGTGACACGGCGGCGTTGGGCGAGAGCTGCTGTCTGTTTTGGCTTTCTTCGACAATCGTCTCGAGGTCGCCAATGTCGACGCCGGCGCCGTCGGCCATGGACCGGTGGCGGCGCTCTTCCATCTCAAAGACGAGGCGGCTGAGCTCGTCCATTTCGTTTTGGATGTCGCCCAGGACCATGCCCCACAGCTCTTCCCACTCCATGGCGATTTCCACCTGGGCCTTGACGCTCTGGAGCGCGCTGCGCATGCGGCCCCATTCCTCCATGATGGACTCCATCTGGTAGACGGCGCGCTGCAGCTCGTCGCGCGTCACGGACGCAATGTCCGGGCGGCACTGCAGCGACTCGATGGCGCCGACGTAGATGTTGATGAGCTCTTCGAAGCGGAGGATGGCGTGTTCGACTTCCTCCAGGCCCTCGCGGCCGCCGGCGGCGGCCCACTCGACGTCGTCGTCGCTGTCCAGGCCCTCAATGACCTCGGAGGCCTTGGAGATCCAGTTGCGGATCTGCTCGGCCGCGCCGATGAGGGCGCGCGAGGCGGCCTGGGCCGTGGGGATGGCAGACACGCGGCTGGAGAGCGACTCGGCGTCGGGCAGCTGCAGCGACGTCAGCTGTGCGAGCTGGCTGGCAAAGGAGACGCGCGACAGCGTGTAGATGGAGCCGGGCCGCTGGAGGCCCAGCGGGTTGAAGTAGGAGGCGGCGTCCGAGACAAAGTCGGGCTGCGCTGGCGTGGCGGGCGCCGCCTCGGGCAGCGGCTGCGGTGGGAGGGGGGGCGTGTCTTTTGGGAGCGGCGGCGGAGGGACGTCGGGCGCGTCGGCGGCGGCGTCGGCGGCGGAGGGGTTGGCGTCGCGCTCAATGTGCTGCTGGCGCGTGTCCAGCTGGGCCTTTGTGCCGTTCCCGTTGGTGTGGTCCGGCAGGCGGTACTTGTTGGTGTCCATGTCGAGCGGCTGGGAGGGCGTGATTTCGGGGAGAAACGACGGGGCGGGCGAGCCGGCTGTGGCAGTCGAGCCGGCAGTCGAGCCGGCAATCGGGCCGTCGGGCTCCGTCACGACAACAATGGCCCCGCTGCCTGGGTGCGGGCTGCTGTCGGCCTCGGCGTCCTGGCCGGCGTTCTGCTTGCCACGGCCGGCGGCCAGGCTGGCGACAGAGGCGGGGATGCGGGCAACGGCGGCGCCAGCGCCCTTCCACGGACGGCCGCGGCGCTCAATGACCAGGACCGACGAGCCGGCCTGGTGGTTCTGGTCGATCTGGCGCAGCTGGTCTTCGGGGAGGCGGCCGATGCGCTCGGGCGGGTGGACCGAGAGGGCCGGGGGCGGCGACGGCTCTTTGCGCGTGCCGGTGCTGAAGCCGAGGGCCTTGAGACGCGCGGCGAGGCCGGGCGACGGCTTGCGCGGCTGCGGATGCTGGACGGGGGTGGTGGCGGAGGCGGAGGCGGTGGTGGTGGACGAGGAGGACGCGGTCGAGGACAGGCGAGGCCGGCCGGGCGCGGCGAGGCTGTCGTCGGGCGTCACCGCGACACCGCGACGGCCAGGCGAGGACGAGGGCGTGAGCAGGCCGGACGGCGGCAGCGACGACGGTGCCTGCTGCTGCTGCTGGGGGACTTCCTTGCGCGGTGTTGAGGCGGGCGAGTCGACCAGCGCGACGGCGAGACCGTCGGAGCCGGGCATTCGTTGGTGGTTGAAGCTGAGACGAGCGAGATCGCTGGGGATGTCGGCAAAGGTCAGAACAGGCGAGGGGGCATCTCCATCGCGGGTGGTGCTGTGGTTGTGGCGGTCAGAGAAAGCAGGATTTGCAGAGCGGCGTGGTGGTTGGGATTGGCTGGAGATGTCGGTCTGCAGGGGAAGGTGGCCTCCACCCAGGGCTGCAGAAGTGCCTGCAGCGCCTGGCGACGGGGCCGGGATGGGGACGGTGCTGCTGTGCGCGGGTGCGGCAGCAACGGCAGCGCCAGCAGAGCTCAGGAGGGTGGTTGGCATTTAGCGAGGCGATCAATTCGCGTGTGTCCGCTGCAAGGGAGAAAAAGGAGATGCGAGATAGGCCAATGGGAGCAGCGGACAAAAAGGGGCTGCCGTTGCAGCGGCTTGCTGTTGTGTTCTGTCTGTCGGTTGTTTGTCTGTCGGTTGTTTGTCTGTCGGTCGTTTGTCTGTCTTTTGTTTGTCATCGGCCTCGGCTTTGGGGTTCCTGCTGCCGTCGTTGGGCAGCGAAGCTCCAGAGGCGTTTCGATGGTTGGGCTTGACGGCTGCCTGTAAGCAGGCTGCAGGTCCAGGCCGGAACGGCAGGCAGACGGACGAAAAGCGCCAGGTGTGGCCAGAGTTTTTTTTTTTTTTTTTTTTTTTTTTTTTTTTTTTTTTTTTTTGGGGGGGGGGGGGGGGTTTAAAAAAAAAGGGGGGGGGGGGGTGGGTGGGGGGAACTTGGGTAGGCC
>JADHKR010000061.1:0-48291 GCA_019925305.1 Sporothrix cf. nigrograna | reverse complement strand
TTGCCCCCCCCGCCCGTCGCCCTCCTCGCCGCCGGCGGGCGGCCGCTGTCAGCCACAAGGCGGTGCAGTAGCAGGATGCAGGAGAATGGAGAACGCAGGGGAGGCGGGCGACGTGGCGGCGTGGCTGCAGGCGAGGCTGGCGCGGGCTCGGCAGAGGGCGGGCGTGGGACGGCGACGTGACGAAATGAAGCTGGAAAGGAGGAGAAAAGAAGCGTCGCGATGCGGAGTTGACCACTGGGCAGAAAAGGACAGGTTCGGAAGGAGGCGAGGGAGCTCTTTCCCGGATTTAAGCTAGCAACCGGAAACGAAGGAAAGAGCGACGAGCAGACGCGCAGACGCGGAAGGTGCGTGACGAAGCTTAAGCGTGCAAGCCGGCAAGAAAAAGGAAAGAGACGAGGCGCACGCAAGGTTGCAGGCAACTTCAATCTCGCACGAGCCTACGACGTACGACTGTATCGTATCTCAGAGACGTACGCTGAGTCCGTGACGGCGGGGAGCCGTGACGGGGATTGTTGTCGATTGCCGTTGTCACCCGCTGTTGTCAACTACGAGTACGACTATCTAACTAACGCCTCGCGCCTTTTGCAAACAGCTCTGCACAGGAAGGTGCGGCCCAGCACAGCAACCCCGACGCATCGCCCACGACAAGACGTCAACGAGACTTTGGAGTTGGACTGGATAGCGAAAAGGGGCGAGGCAGTTCTCGGGAGCTCCAACGATAGACAGTGGAGCTAGCGACAAGCTCTGAGCATCATAGGCAAGCTTGGGCCTCAGAAGAGAGCTCGACCTTGCGCTGTCCTCTCATTTCTCTGCAGTTTGTGTTATTATTGCGACTCGTATTTGCACAGACGCGTCTGGCCCACAGCCGTTTCCTGGGACAGATCTTTACGTCGTACTCGTGCTTTGTACGTTACGGAGACAGTATGCAAGAGCTCTGTGCGAGCGAGGGCAATTTCCTCACGGCCAGATACTCGTACTCGTAGAAACTCGTCGATCCTCTCCACAACAGAGCTGCTCTTTATGAGATGCTTTTTGGTCTTGGGCAGCCTGATCCTGCGTCGACATGGGGAAGAAGAAAAAGGACAAAATGATAATATCTTGCTTTGTCAAAACACAACACAATATACGCCTTCCCAAAGACTCCCAAAGACGCTCTCTTCCCCGAGCCATTCTTCTGGAACGCTTAATGCTGCCGTGCATAAAGAGGGTGAACTCACGCAGACGCGAAACACAATGCTCCCCGCCCTCCGGCTCCTCATTCTCTCGCAGCGGCTCGATGCAAAGCACATGCAGGTACGCGCGAGGCACAAGGCACAGCCAGCCGCGCCGCGAGCGTGCACCTGCTTCCTACTACGGGTGATGGATGCGTATCATACCATGCCTGCTGCCTTATGAAGGCTGGTATCCCATCGACAACGAAATGCCGACGCTTTGCATCCGCAGGCCCACAGGACTCCGATGCTACCATGCCCGAGCTCACGGCATGACCACTGCTTGTCTCGACGTGGACGGCGAGTGAATCGAGTTGAGCTGCAAGCACCAGATAGAGTATTTGAATCTCACACGACCGAGCGACGCCCAGCGTAATCTCTACAAGTAATGTACACATATGTACGAGCACGTCTACATCACGTCGTACTCGTACGTCCATTCCTGCCATGTCTCCGTGGGAACCACCCTGTACAGCCTCTGGCCCGCAATGCCAGACATGCATCGTCACTTTGTGACCCTTTGTGTGTGAACCTGGGCGTCACATCATTGACAAAATACACTCAAACAAGCTAGCGCGCCCAGCGACCCACTGTTCTCCGCGCTGGACGTGCCGGGACACGCCCCGACTGTCGCTGTTGCCCGTTTCTCCAGCAATTGCACCAATTCCTCAGCGACTGCCAATCGCTAAAACCCGCCGGCACAACGCTGTCATCGCGCTCCAATGCCCGCCGGCCGCACCTGCCGCTTCTCAAACAGACCCAAGCAACCCCTGAGGGCAACAGCATCGCCAATACGAGTGATACTGTCTCGCACCTTCCACACCAACCGTTTTTGTTGTTTTCCTCACCTGCCATCTGGAGCCTTCTTAAGCGCATGCGCCTTCCTTCGGCCATGCCTTTGACTCTTTTGCATCTTCACATTTCACATCACGACGCAACGCACGCACGCCGTACCACGCACGCCGTACCACGCACGCCGTACCACGCACCGTACCACGCCGGCCTAGTCGCCCCATTGCGGCTCCATCCGCTACTGGTGTAATCTCACGTCCACCACAGGATCCCTGCGTATCAAATCGCCTCGCCGCAACGTCAACAAAGATTTGCGTCGCAAAACAACGCCGTCTGGAAGAAGAGACGAGAATACAGCCAGCCAGGCCGTCTTCGTACGCGTGCGTCGAGATACGACGTGCTCGTAAGATACGGAGTACGTCGGAGAACGGGCGTGCCCGAACCCCAGAAAGGCACAACCCACGCCGCACCTCAAACGGAGCTCATTTTAATTGCGCCTCTGCTCCTCTGGGAAAAGACGCCATCTGCCCCTCGCCACAGTTGCATTCGGGGCCTGGCTCCCCTTTTCCAGAGGCTTCGCCGTCTTTCGGACAAGGGCCCAGGCACGTTTTCGCGTCTCCTGCACGCGTGCAACCCACCGCCTCTTGTCTGCTCTTTGCCTCTTTTGACCGTTGTGCCTGCGGCTTCCTTGCTGCGACGTGCATTGCTCCGGACGAGCGCCCTGTTCCGAAACCACGCCGTGCCGTGCCCCGTCGACTGCCCGCCATGGCTGCACATCCGCCGCCGCCGGCCGCCGGGGGCCCCCGGCCCGCGTCGCCGCTGCCGGACGCGGTGCCGATGCGCGCCCTCAAGGGCGGCGCGCCCGGCGACAGCTTCCGTTCCGTGTCCACCGCCTCGTCCGTGTCCCACGGATCCGCCACGACAGACGCCTCCTCGCTGCTCTCCCTCGGCCGGGACTCGCTCGGCAGCGACGCCTCGTCCGCGGCGCTCAGCCGCCCGGCGTCGGGGAGCTACGCCGCTGCGCTGTCGCCGCCCCTGTCCATCACCCCAGGCTCCAACCCCAACCGCCTCTCCGGCGTCAGCACCATCACGTCGGCCAGCGGCGGCGGCGGCAGCAAACGCCGCGGCTACGTGCGGCCGCAGGGCACCGATTTCGCGGCCAGCGCCCGCTCGCGCGAGAGCGTGCTCAGCCTCGGCAGCATCGCCCACCTGCAGCACTACTTTGCCCGCACCGGGCTGCTGGACCTCAAGGGCCAGCTGGAGCGGAAGCGGCGCGGCGGCAAGGCCCGCACCCTCGACCTGTCGCAGCTCGAAGGCACCACGAGCTATCTGCAGCCGCGCGCCCAGTCCATGCTGATCCAGCCGTCCGACGCCAAGGCCGGCGGCCTCGGCATCCCCCCGTCCGACGCCGACTCGTCTTATGCGTCCATGGGCAGCAGCCCCGACCTCGGCGCCAGCGCAAACGGCCTGGTCGAGTCCCCCACCCAAGAGTACCTCGGCGGCGACGGCCAGGACGACTGGTATCCTGAAGACTTTGAGGGCTACGACCCCGCCGTCATGCTCCCGCCGACGGTCAGCACATACAACCACCGCGAAAAGCCGCTGCCCAAGCCGCCCACCCTCGCCGAGCTGCGGGCGGACCTGCAGAGCTCGCTCGACAGTGCCGCCCATGCGCTGGACGAGGCGCGCGCCGCCAAAAACAGCCAGGGCGCCCCGGCCACCCCGACGCCGTCGGCCCCCGCATCGCCAGCAAGAAACCTCAACGCGGACGGGACGCCCGCCAAGACCGCCGCGCCGCCCACCTGGTACGAGATCCAGGGCATGCACATTCTCGACGTGATCACGCTGGCGATCCGGGCCGCCAAGGTGTACTACACGAGCCACGAGAACCCCGACCGTCTGGACACCATCAAGTCGGAGCGCGAGGTGCGCTCGGAGCTGCTGGCCGTCATGGACGTCCTGAAGCGCATGGCCACGCGCAACTTTGCCGGCGGCGTGCGCACCGAGGAGATCCGGGCCATGGACGCCTGGGTCAGCAGCCTGTACGCCATGCTCAGCGGCGAGGACGCCATCATTGCCGCCGAGCAGGCAGAGCAGGCCAGCTGGACCTGGCTCCGGGACGAGAACTGGCCTGCCGATGCGGCCACAGACCGCGTTCGCGCCTATGCGCGGGAGCGCGCATTCCTCCAGTCCATGCTGGCCGCCGGGTCGGCCCCGGGCGAGAAGATCGACACGGTGCTGCCAGAATGGATCCCGCTGGATCGCAGCACGCACGCAGCGGGCCTCGCTGTGCCGGCAGGGGATGCCGCCGTACAGGGCAGCGCTGCGCCAACAGCGCCCACCACACCGACGACAACGACACCCGCGGCCACCCCGGCCGCCCCGGCCGCCCCGGCCGCTCCGACCGCCTTCTTGCAGCACATGCAGAATGGCGTGCGCCTCGTCCAGCTGCACAACTGCGCCGTGCGCAGATCGCGGCGGCGTTTTGGCGCAATCCCCACCTTCCACTCAGACACGCAGAAGCCCTACCGGGCCGCCGACAATCTTCGCTACTGGGTCAAGGCCGCCGAGCTGCGGTGGGACGCCTTTTTCAAAATCGACGCGCTGGCCATTGTGTGCAACACCCGGCCCGATGTGTGGCCTGCATTCGAAGACGCCATCTACCAGTGGTGCCGCAAAGTGCGCGAGGAGATCACGTCCGAGCTGGTCTAGAAGCCCCGGCTGCAGGCCCTCGTCGCGCGCGCTCGCCCCTTTGTCCCTTTACACTCTTTTCCGGTATTTCCATCAGCAGACACGTCGATTTTATACCCTATTTTGATTTCCTCTCTGGTCTTTTCATCCCCATGGCTGAGCATTTCTCCCCGGCGTTTCCACCAGCGATCAACAAACCTCATGAGCGGGGTCCTGAGCAGCTGTCATGTTTTTCCTGGTACTTACTAGATCCTGGTTTTTGTTTTCCCTCTAATATTTTGTTTACTTGCACCATAGTACTCCAAACCAGATTGACTCACGACCAGCCGACAGATGTATACAATGAAGATGAAAATAGACTATCCAAAATTCAGCGTAGAGGCCGAGTTTGTAAAAGATCCAAAAGGAGCAGCAGTAGCTTTGGTCCGCCTTTTCAAAAAAAAAAAAAAAAAAAAAAAAAAAAAAAAAAAAAAAAAAAAGGATTCGGAGAATACGCCAGCACATCTACACTATGCATCATCTTCCTCTCGAGATCTCCATGCCACGCCAGCATACTTCTGGACATGGAAAGCATGTGTCATCGGGTCTGGCTTGTGCTCGGGCTTCTCGGCGCCCTCAGCATCGGCCGCTTTGACCACCGGCACGGGGAAACGGCCGTCCTGGAGAGAGTGGCCCACGCGCTTCGCCACGTAGTTGGCCTCGCTGAGGCTGACCAGCTGCCGCCTGACCGACTCGCCCTTGAGGAATTTGTCGAGGGCGGCGAGCATCGCCCTGGCGCTGCGCAGCATGTGATGCTCCAGCGGCACGATCCGCTCGGGCAGGGCCTCAACCTTCTGGCCGTTCTCGGTGGACGCAATAAACTCTGCCGTACCCCACTCGTCGGGCCATCTGGCTGTCGCCCTGTTGAATGGTTGAACCCGGTCCTCCGGCTCGCGGATAAACCAGGACAAGAACTTGTCGTTGGCTAGCTCAAGCGGCGTTGCGCCGACGGCGTTCTCGCGGTGCAGCAGGTCGATTGCCAGCTGTCGGGGGATGCTCTCGAGAATAGAAATCAGAATTCGAGGGCTGCCCTGCTGGCGCACGAGCATGTGCACGACCGTCTCGCCGGCACTGTCGACAACGCTGAGCTCGTGACCGCCCGACCGCTTCAGGAGCACGCGAGCCACGTCGAGCATGTCCTCAACGTCCCCGTACGCGTCACCAGAGCCGTAACCTTTGCTGGTAAAACGGCGCTTCGCCATGCACTCATTCAGCCAGGCGTGAAAAGGCGTGCGGCTCGCGCTCCACGACGCGTGGTGCGTGCGCTCACAGAACATACGCGCGACAGCGTCTTCGTCCAGTATGGCCAGAAGCGCCTCCAGCTGCTGGGCGCTCGGGTTGTAGAAAAGCCCGGCGTGCAGCAGGTTGGCGTACGTAGCCTCGTGGCGCTCAGTTTGGTCGGCACCCTGCTGGATGAGCAGTTGCACCGTCTCGAGATGGCCCAGCATGGTTGCCAGCATCAAGGGCGTAAGACGAGCATCGTTTTTGGTATTGATGATTTCCGGAGCGGCCTTGACAAGGTATCTGATCAACGGCATGGCCGCTTGTTCATCCCAGTGCTCGATGGCCTCGTGGAGAGCAAGGTCGCCTGCAGGTGTTAGTGGATATGAGCGCGAAAAAGAGAGAAAAATAAAGAAGGGGGGGGGGGGAGGTGCTGGGGCGTACTGTTCTTTGTGAGCCAGCTGGAAATGGCACCCTCAAAGCCGCCAGGAGCCTGGCCCAGGTGCGTAATGCGCTTGTCGTCCTGCGCTGCCTTGGATGCCGTAAACTCGAGGTAGCAGCGCAGAGGCGCGTCGCTCAGGAACCACTCGACTGACTCCAGGCAGACGGCCGACGCAGCGTGCAAAAGCGGCGAGGTCTTTGTGCCCGTGGAGCGCGTCACCATCTTGCGTCCGGCCGCGGCCCAGTCGCTGCGTTTCTTGCCGTAGACGGTCAAGCCCTGGTAGTACATGGGCGCAGTCTCAATCTTGATGCCCGAGCCCTTGACCATCTCCTCCAGGGGCAGGCCAGCACCGGTGCGCTTGATGACTTCGGCAAGCATCTCGATTCGGCCGGTGCTAATGGCAAAGATGAACTCCTCGGAAGGGAAGGTGTAGTAGCCGCGAGCAGGACTGCCGTCCGTCTTCTGGTTGGCATAGTGCGTATGTAAATCCAGCAAGAATTTGAGGCCCTTGGGGTCATTTTGCTGAAAGACAAAACGGAACAGCGAGTTATCGGACGAGGTGTAGTTTTGGACCTTGCCGTCCTGCATCGTAAAATTGCAGGCGCTCGCTCTGAGAAGCTCAAGCGGTGTCTGGTGTCGTCAGTACAGGAATGAGAAATTTCAACGCTTGGGGTGGAAATAACATTGACCTACTAATTTGCCCTTGACCTGCATGTTGACCTCGCCAATGTTTTCAATGGTGAACTGGTCGTTGTCGACAATCATGCGGTACTCGCCTTCATCCTCGCTTTCCGAAGCGTAGCAGCCCATGTCTGCGTCTTCGTCCTTGTCTTCCTTCATCTCATAGTGCACCTGGGGCTTCTCCTCGGGCGCGTATTGAGCCTGGGCGATCTCGAGCGTGGCAGCAGCCACCTTCCAGTGGCCACGGAGGAAAGCCAGCGAGAAAACCGTATTGGCCTGACGATCGTTGACCGCAATGGCCAGAGGCGGTTCGCTCTTGTCGTCACCCCAGGCCGCCAGCGTGAGCTTCTTGATAGTGTCCAGGTCGCCGTTCCAGGCCGCCTCAAACAGCTGGACGTAGCCAAGGCGGCGGGACTCGGTAATGTCAGAGGTCCCGTAAAATTGGGGCACGAACTCGTAGTCTTTGGTAAACTCGACCGGTGGATACTCGGTCTGGTTGACTTGTTGGGTCGGCTCGATGTGCGGCGGTGCCTTTGTCGTGGCCAGGATCTTGGCCTCGATCGCCTCCAAGGTCTTGATCACGTCGGCGATGGCAGCCTTCTTCTCCTCCCGACCAATCTGCTCATGCAAACTCGCCACTGCTTTGTTGTACGCGTCGGTCTGCGCCCGAAAGTTGTCGTCAATTTGTTTCAGATCAGCCTGGGCAGACGCATATACGTAGCTGTCCTCGGAGAGGGTGGCAAGGTATTTTTCCGCGTTCTCGGCGAGCTTCAAGGGCTGTTTCTGTTTGACCTGCTCGCCCTTGTACTCGCGCAGCTTATCGAGGTAGTTGCGGACAAGACCCAAGGCGTCCTCAGCGACGGCTTTGCACATCCAAGAGTAGCTTTGAGTTCTGTGCCATTCCTTGGTCTTGGTGTCGGGGTCCGCGCCACGATTGAGCAGCTCCATGGCGATCTTGGGGTTCGGCGACTGCAGGGCTGTAATCAGGGGTTGCTCGAACTGAGTTTTGAAGGCCTTTGTGTTATTTTCAAACGTGCCGAGTTCACCGCTGTAGGTTGCTGACGTCTTGGCACAGTTGAGCCATGTATCAAAGTCAAGTTGGGCGGGGGCGCCGTTGTCAAGAAGCATCTGGACCATGCGAATGTCGCCTACCCTGATTGCCGCGAGCAGGGGGGTGGTGGCTTGGAGCTTCGGGAACGACACGTTCTTGAGGGCAATGGGCGCGCCAGTCTTGTCGAGGTCCAGCAGCAGCTGAACAAGGTCTGTGTGGGAGCTTTCCACGTATCTGTAGAAGGCTGTGATCCCGTTTCCATCGGCCTGAGAGCAGGTCGCGCCAAGATTGAGGAGGGTGGTGGCCATGAGCTTGGCGTTGTCCACGGGGAGGGCCAGGGCCAGAGCCAGGGTCAGAATGGCAGCCGGAGGAGTCCCTCTTTTGAGGAGTCTGACGAGCCTGGAGGGCCCGGCCGCTCTCTTGTCGATGAACTTGACGGGCATGATAGCATCAGCGCCGTACTCCTGGCAAAGCAGCTTGACAATCTCCATGTGGCCCCCGACAATGGCAAAGTGAAGGGCGGAGCATGGACGGTCCCAGGCGACGACGTTGACATCGTAAAAGTCGGGGTCCTCGTCTGAATCGTTGAGAGCATCGTAGTCGCCCTGATCCTCGTCCTTTTTGCTCTTGACCTTGACAAAGGACGCTGTCGTGGTGGAGTGGACGCCGTCGTCGGAACTTTCGTCGTCGATGAGCTCGCCGTCTGAATCTTGCTCGTTCTCCTCGTCCTCGTCCTCCTCGTCCTCCTCCCCCTCGTCAGTCTCCTCGTCCGCGGTCTCTTCTCCCCTCTTGGCCTTCTTTTCTGCCAGGGCTTGGAGCTTAGCCTTGCGGCGCTGGTCCTCTTTCTCGCGCTCTTCAGCCTCATTCTCAACGCTCTTGTCCATGAGGATCTTGACGATCTCGGCATCACCGCGCTGGGCGGCGAGGTGGAGAGCCGTTCTGCCGTCGGCGACGCGAGCGATCAGGCGGCCGCCGTTGTCGACCAGCTTCTTGACGATGGCGGGCGTCGAGGTCATGACGGCGAGATGGAGTGGCGTACGGCCGGTGTGGTCGCGTCTGTTGGGGTCCACGCCATCCTGGGCCAACCAGTCCTCGACATGCTCGAGGTCACCATCGACAATCGCCTGACAGAGCCGGGCCGTGTTGCCGATATATGCCATTTCGGTCCAGTCATTGTCTGTTAGAGGGTTGAAAGAGCCGATTTGCTTGTCGGGTTAGTCTCTCTCTTCTTTCTCTTTTTAACCCCTCGGAGCTGCTCGGGACGTCTTACCTGGCGGCCCGGATCGTCGGTCAGGAAGGAAATCTTGCCAGAGATGTAGATCTTGCTCTCTTCCTCAGCGACCTCCTTTTCCTTGTCCGTCTGCGGCTTAGGGCAGAAGTCACAGCAGTCTTCCATGACATCTTCAGCACGGCCAAACTTTGGCGGGCATTGTAAGCCGTTTGTCATTTCCGGGAAAAATGCTTGTGTGCTTGCAACTCACAAAGGCTGGATGTCTGTGAAGGTAAACCTCACGATCCTTTTTCTGGTTCCATTCCGCATTGAGCACTGCGTATGGGTTAGTTTTTTTTTGTTTTTTTGTCTTTCCTTTTTTTTCTTTTTTCTTCTCGAATATCACATCGAAACAAACAAACAAACAACACTTGGAAAGAAAAGAGGGGAAAAGAAAAAAAAAGAAAAACCTACGCAGGTCGCGCGTGTAGCACAGCTTCTCGATACGCTTTGCGTGGTACTTGCGACCATAGGGCAGCACAAACGTGTCGTAGTTGTTGACATCGTCATGCGTGACCCACTCAGCGACCTCATCCTCGTGCTCGTCCTTGATGTTGCCGTGTAGGCCGCCGTACGCATTGTATGGTACGTACAGCGGTGGCCGACCACGCTCCTCGCGACGCTTTGCCGCGTACGTCTGGCGCGAGTCGGCCGTCGGGAGACGCTCGAGAACGAGCAGACGGGCCAGGCCGAGCGTGCGGTTAAAGCTGCGCTCAAAGATGGTGGGGTCGACGCGGGAGCGGTCGAGGTCGTTCCAAAAGACCTCAAAGTTGCGGTGACTGTACTTGGACAGACGGTTCTCGTAGGACGGGCTGCGGCGCGTCAGGTCAATGTGGTTGACCTGGGTCATGTAGGACTGCAGGGCACGGGGCGTGCAGTAGACTTGCTTGCCGTCGTAGGCAGCGCCGGAGCTGTCAATGTCGAAGCCGGCGAGGATCTCCGACACGGACTTGTAGATGCGCAGCACGATCTGGACGTGGCGCGTGGGGTACTCGCTGCAGATGGTAATGGCGTGCTTGGTGCGGACGGTGGTGGTCTCGGCGAGGATGGAGTCGCGCACGCTGGCCTCGATCTGCTTGATCTTCTCCACGGCCTGCTCCTCGGTGACGCCGTACAAGAACAGATCCACGTCGGACGCCGGGCAGAACTTTTCGTGGTAGTACTCGCGCAGCTTGCGGCGGGACTTGCCGTACGGCTCCGGCACGGGGAGCAGGCAGTTGACGATAGACGAGCCGGCGGCCACGACGTTGTCCCAGTCAAGCGCGGCCAGCGACGACTCGGAAAAGACGGAAAAGTTGCTGCGGAAGGCCTCGATCGAGGAGACGACCGCGGGGCTGCCGCTGGGCCGGCGGTTCTCCTCGGGCAGGGGCATGATGTACTTGGCCCGGACGTGCTCGGGCTCGGACTCGGGGTCGCGGGCCCGGACCTGCAGCTTGGGCGTGTCCTCGGTGAAGAGAGGGAGCACGTTGACGTGGGGGTCCGCCAGGGCCGGGTGGCCGGGCTCCTGGGCGTACAGCTCGCGCACGCTGGCCTCGTACTTGCGGTAGGGCTCGAACAGCTCTGTCATGGGCTTGTCCGGGTGCTGCGCAAGGTGGCTTGCCAGCTCGGCGTGCGGCGCCGGGATAGGCGGCAGCTGGAGGAACGGCATGGTTTTGAGAGGTGTGCGGCTGAAGATGCTTTGCGAGAAAGGTCGGTAGAAGAGCTCAAAGAAGCAATAAACGGTCTATCACGACGAAGCACTGGCGATGGTAAAGAGAACTCGCCGGCGGTCGTTGAGCCAGAACATAACGAGAACCGGACGGCTGCCGAGGCGAATATATAGTCTTTGCCAACGAAGCTGCCGCTCGCATCCTGGGAAAGGGGGTCGAGAGAAAACCAAGCTAACAGATGTCTCAAGAGCTCCTTCACAAGGTCGTCGTTAGGCAGAAGGCCGGGGTGCTCCTTCCCCACTGCCCTTATCCTTGCGAATCATATCACAAGAGGAAGGCGGAGCTGAATTGGAAGGAAGGAACGGTGCAGCTCGTCGAGGTATCCCAATTGGGCAAGTGTCGTCACACTGTAGACTCCGTATTCAAGGCAACTGCGACCTGAAGAAAGACAGCGACATATCAAAAGCCAAAGGCAGTTGCAGCAGTTGCAGCGGTTGTAGCCGTTGTAAACTGAATTCCCACGTAACCTTATGAGACAAAAAGGGCTCGGAGCCTATTAATTAGCAGCCCCATTTCTCCAACGGCGCAGAGACGGCGTATCTAGGCGGCTAGACGGACGGGCTTTGTTTCCTTTTCTCCAAGCCGTCTCTTATACGAGTACTCCGTAGGCAGTAGGCAGCAGAGGTGGGGCCGAGGGATGTAGCGCGGAGACTGAGTATGCCTCGCGAGACCGGACAGCCGCGAAGCACAATGTTGATTCTTCTATGCAATACGCAGCATGTTGATCTATCTGTAAATGTACAGCAGCCAGAATGGCAGACCGAAACCCGGCACAATAGCAGCAAACAAAAGAAGACAGCGCAAAGACACAGACACATAATCGAAACAAACGAAAAGCAGATATCAGGCTCGGGCAGGATCCGGCGGAGTGCACGGCTTCTCCGGCACTCTTCCCGGCTGTCTAGGCAAGGCGAGCGAGCGAGACACTCGCGTCCTCGGCCTCCCACGGCCTCAGCCACGGGTCCATCCTCCGCACAAACTCTTGCTGTATCCGGCTGCACATGCGTGGCCACTACAACGCAATCGCGCCTCGCCGGTTTTCGCGCAGGTGCAGCAGGCCCTGGAGGCCGCAGAAGACAAGGAAGCCCTAGAGACAATGCGTTAGCAGGCGTGCGCACGGCCCGGCAACGGAAACCGCCAGTAAGTGTCCACACGTACAGCGTAGACAAGCACGGCAACAAAAATGGTCGCGGCGACCGCGGGGCCGTCTTCGGGATCGTCGATGCCGCCGACCATCTCATGGTGGTTGCTCCGGAACAGCAGCCCCAGCGTAGACAGAATGATGATGGCGAAGACGGAGATGACGACGCTGTGCGAGTTAGCACGTGTTCCAGCAGATCCGATGCCCTTCCCTCCCCGGCCCTGCCATGTGTGTCCTCGGCCATCACCACCCATCACCATGGCACCGTTCCCACGACGCCGTTCCGTCCTGCATCCCGGCGCGGCGTCCCAGTCCGTCCTCTCCTCACGTACCAGGACCATGCCTGCATCGCGCCCACGAGCGGCTTCATGATGAATATAGTGTCGGAGACGGCGGGGCCGGCGTGGTACGATGGCGCCTGGTAGCCAGAAGACGCGGCAGACGGCGGCGCTCGCTGATAGAGCCCGGGCCGGCTGATGCTGCTGCTGCTGCCGTGGGCGGGTCGGTCGCGGAGTTCGATGCCGCTGCCGTTCATCAACGGGGCAGACGCCGGGGCTGACGGGCGGGCAATGCGGGCGGCGTGGCTGGCGCGGTTTGACGGTGACGGAACGGGCGTGTTGTTCTGCGGAGTCTGCCGACGACGTTGCATGAGGGAGGCAGAGCGGAACAAGCAACATGCACGGCGGCGGCGCTGATTGAGTGGTGGTTTGTCTTGGTGCGGCAATAGTGCGCTGCTAAATCGACAGGTTGTTGGAGCTCAACCGCAGCGATAAGGCGGGCCGCAGAGCTGTTCTGCGCCTGGAATGTCAGGCACAAATAATAGGGTCACGTGTTTTGGGAAAGCCCTTAATAAGCTGTTCTTACAGCACAACTTAGCGCAGTTGCCCGCTGTGACGTTTTTGACGCTATTGGTGACGAGCTCCACTGCATCACATCACCACAGCGCTCTGCCATGCGCACTCTTATAAATCCGTGCATGCGCCCGCCAGGCTAGGCGCACCGCCGGGACCAGGCTACGCTGGCGATCCGCTGCTGCTGCATAGCACCGTTCTCTGCCAGTCCGGCACATGTGGCGCCCTGCGTCGCCGTCAGTCATCCTTGCCGTTTCTGCTGAGACGCCCAGTTTGATTATTACTCTGGAGACTGGGCGCGGTACTCCTGTTTTCGTCTCGGGGCCGAACGCTGCGCGCCAGGCTCTGCTGTCCTCTGTTTGCCCTCGCCCTCACAACGAACCATGTTTGAGGTTTGTTTCCTGCCCGTTGTGCTCTCGTTTCTGCCGATTCCCGGGCTGACGCACTTCCAGGCTCTCTACCCTCATCCGGAAGACCGGCTGCAGCTCCGGCTTCACCGTGCGCGGTCGGTCATCCTGACCTCGGAAGAGTGCGTGTCCTTGCCCTCCTGGCCATCCCTCCTTTCCCGCTGACCAAACGACAGGCTCGTCGAGATCCGTGCTGCCCAGCGCACGTTTGAAGGCGCCTACATGCGCACGGCCCTGTCGCAGTTTTCGTTTGCTCTCGTCGTGCTCAAGATCTTCACTGCCGAGTTCTACGCCATTGGCGCGCTCTTTGCCGTCTACGGCGCCGCCGTGATGCTCGTTGCCATCTACCGCCGGTACGAAGGCAACCGGCAGTTTTTCAGCGCCCGGGAAGAGGCCAAGGAAGAGGAGGACTGTGCAGACTACGAAGAAGCGTACCATGACGACCCTCATGGTAACGCCCAGCAGGGCCAGCAGGACCAAGAGCCGCAGCTGGCTCACCTCGGCCGCCGCAGCACGGCCTTCTCGCGCATGGTCGTCAAGAAAAAGTTTCGCACCAGCGGCAACAGTGTGGCAATGCTGAGTGCATTGAGCGTTGCTGCGTATGTCTCACTGATCGTCTTGCTGTGGCAGCTGCAAGACTGACGCGGGCAGTGGAAGTGAATGCATTTCGGCAATCTCATGGCCAGATCCAAAGGCCAAGCCGAGCCTCCTGCACCATGGACGCAGGCCAAAGGCGTGGAAGAGTGCCTCAACCGGCTTTTGGGCATTATGAAGACAATCCTGTTCCCAATACCAGAAAGCAGTATGGATCCAGAGCGTCTCAGGTCTCGGATGAAGAACACAAATCAAGGGCATGAAAATATACATCGTGGCCATCTTCACCCTCTAATATCGGCATTCGTACTTTTCTCGTCGATATGTATGTAGTATATCGACAATGTGTGCTTTTGAGCTTTCCGGACCATGTATCTATAATTCAAACGTAACAGAGTCAAAGGCGAGACGAGAAGTAACTCAAGAAAGCGGGAACAGGGAAGCAAAAGGAAAAGAAGGAAAAGAAACTAAAAAAGTGCATATGCCGTTATCCATAACCAAAGAAAAGAAGGACAGAGCCACGGATAGAAAACCATAGACCGTCTGTGATGAGTTTCCGGCCTGCCGTGTGTCTGTCTTTTTATGTCTTACCTGTTGCCCATGGTCTATTCCTGCCTAGAAAAATAAAGAAAACGAGAAAAAGAAACCAGCATAGAGAAAAAAACGTTGTCACCGATATACCCCATGCAGCCCTGTTCTCCTGTCTCTCTCATGGCGACAGCTCGTCTCGTCCGTGTTGTTTTTTCTCCGTCTTTTTGTCGTCTTCGCCTTGCTGCTTCCTTTTTCGCCCACAAGTTGTGTGAAATAAAGTTCGAAAATATGTCCCTGCCGTTGCCCCGCTGCCAATTTTGCAGCATCCATGTTCCAATCCTTCGTGATGCGAGGGCCGGTCTTCCCATCCCTGTGCTTGTCTGTTCTGTGAGATGGACCAAGCGGCCGTGTCTGCCGCCTTTGGGAGTTCCCCGTGGCGATCCCGTGAAGACTATGGTTTGAGTCCCATTTCCCACCCCTTGTTGACTTTATTCTCCGCATTTTTTGTAGATACCGGAGCTGGCGAGACAGATATCCAAAGACAGTCACTTTTGGTTGTCTCGGATTATCGTGCTATCTCTCCGTGTAGTACATGCCCGAAGCTGCGTGACCCTCGCTGGCTGGCGTCGCTCCGTGGTCGCCCCATCCCACGTACACATCCGAGGCGTCTTTGCTGTACGAGTAAGGCTGTTGCCAGCTGGCGTATACAGTGGCGGCGTCTGCCGTGAGGGAAACGTGGTGGCCCAGAGCTGTTCCAGGGATGCTGTCGACACCGGAAATGGTGGTGGGCGACTGGTACAGGTCGGGCACGGCCGCAGCAGCAGCCGCACTCGACTTTCGGTCGTAGGACGAGGACGGCGATTGCCCTCCACCGCCGCTGGCGGTGCTGCCGTGGTGGTGTCCGCTCGTCATGTGCGAGATGGAGGGAAACGCCTGGTGCTGGCCGTGGTGGGTGCTCATAGTGTCGGAATCAAGCGAGAGCGACCGTGGTGGCGGCGGCGGGTATGGCCAACCGAGACCATCGCCGCCGCCGCGCCCCGTTGCGTCGGTTTGTGGCGTCCAGGCGCCCGTCGGCAGTGCTGCGTAGGACGAGTACGGCGAGAAACCGGGCGTGATGGGCGACTCCTGCGAGTACGAGCGCCAGCTGAAGTCACCCGGCTTGGTCGAACTCGGGCTGGCATCTGCAGACATCCAATTGGTCATGCCACTGTGACTATAATCAAACGACTGTCTACCCGACACTTTTTTGTTAGTTTGGCGTTCTCGTCTCTCCTAGTCTTTCTGTGCCTACTCTTTGGGTCAGGCGAGAAGGGCTCTCCACCGGACGGCTTCATAGACGGCGGCGCCATTGTCTGGATCAAAAGTCATGGTCAGCTACTCAGCATTCTGCTGTGGTGGCCGGCTGTCGAGGGGAGAGGGAGGGATCGGAAAGGGCCGGTAGTAGAGGCAGAGGAAACCGAACGGGTGCTCCCATGGTCGGCGCGGACGCAGGAGCGAAAGCAGATGCTGCTGATGAGTGGTGGCCTACCAAAGAGTGTGAAGTAGAGTTTTTGCGGGTGTCTGGAGGCGGCTGCTGGTCCACTGGGAAGAAGCTGCACTCTTTCTTGAGACGTATACAGTTGATGCAGCGGCCTTGGATGTCGCCGGGCGAGGGGATGCAGCGAATCTTGCGTCGTCGGCAGTGGCCTGCCCCGGTCAGTTCTTCCGTCCTGCGTCGGCCATTCACCATTACCACAAAAGGGGGCTAGGTATCACATACCGCATGCTACCGACGTCCTGTGGTAGCCAAGTTTGCTTCGTCTCTTCTCGGCGGCGGCCATGCTGAGGGCCGCGTGGTCAGGCTGCGCATGCTCCTGTGGTTCGGGCATGTTCATGTGTATCTGTTGAGGCGCACCAACTGGCGTGGATACAGTTCGCTTCAGCTTCATGTTCACAATACTGCTCTTGGACGAGGAATCGTGGCAGTCGCGGGGGGACGTGTGCGGGCCCTGGCCGAGTCTCGAGGAAGAGATTTGGGGGAGGCCGCTGACGTAGTCTGCGGCTGCCATGGACATGTGGTAGTAGCTGGTAGGCAGGAGGGCAGCGTTGCCGCCGTTAGGAGGCTGCGCAGGGTATTGGACAATGCCGGTCATTGTGACGGTGCCAGAGGGGGCAGTGGGAGAAAAAGGCGCGTGTGAGGAGAACAGGTCGAAGGACAAGGAGAAGGGCGAGGTAGGGGAAAAGGTGGCGGCAAAGGGAGAAAAGGGAGACGTGGACGATGAGGATGAGGTGGACAGACCCGGAGGTGGTGAGGATGATGCCACAGGGTGCGCAGCGGATGTATGGCCGGGTGCCCAGCAATCCAGTGTTTCTTGGAGAGGGGGGTGGGCGACGTCGGCCATGAATATTGTTGACAACTTACAGTGGATGGATGAAGGGGAGAGGCTGCGGTTGAAGGCGAGAGGAGAGTGATAAAGGTGTGATGGATGCAGTGAAAGGGGGAGGAAGGGTAAGGAGGAAAGGAAACAAAGGAAGAGACAAGAAACGGGGGGCTTGGAATAAAAGCAAGAAGAGGGAGGCGGTGGAAGAATTATATTGAGCAGACGATGCAGACCAAGATACGACAAGGGTGAGGGGAAGACAAGCAAGGGTAAGAAGAGAAAGAGAAGTAAGGACGAGAGAAAAAGAAAGTAAAAGACGAAAGGGCGCCGAATAAATGAAAGACAGCAGAAGAACAACTAAAGAGAAAGCCAGAAAAGAGAAAAAAAGGAAAGAAAAAGAAAAAAGAAAAGAAAAGATGCAAGGCTAGTAGAAGGACAAGATGCACGTCAACTGCTAAAAGTTTGATGTCTGTGATATAACCCCTCTAGCCTGTTGCATCAACAGGAAAACAGGGCTCAGTACTGGATGAGATGCTATAACGGCGGTGCTCCAACAAACAATGCCAGACGACACACGAGAGACGATGACGCAGCCCGATAAATTGTCTGGTCAGCCCCTCTGCGCGGTCGACGATGAGTGACACCCGATATCAGGCTCTCAAAGGCAGCCAGTGAGGGGACGGCAGAGAGACCGAGGAGGAGGCGCCAAAGGCAGAAGAGAGGGGGTGCAGAGAAGCGCAGAGGATGAGTGAAGCAGAGGAGGTTGAAATAGAGCTGTGAGCTAAAAAGCCAATATGGAGTAAAGACAGAAGGCGCAATGGACAGATGAGCGGAATAGTCGAAGAGGCAGGAACGATGCTTGCAGGCGTAGAGCTTTTTCGGAGCCGACGATGGTGTTTTGGGTGGCGGAACAGTTACGGCAAGGAACGATGAGGGACAGGGAGCCCGCGGCGGAGAGGGAGTGAGGCCCAAAAAAGAAATAGAAAGAAGAGTATCCACGAGACGAGAAATGACAATAAGAGGGTTACACTATTTGGACGATGACGGCGGGCAGAGCAGAGGAGAGGATGGGCCTGGCCAGTTGAGGAAAGAGCCAACGGGCACAGAGATCTGCCAGGGAAGAGAAAAACGCTAGGTACGATACAGGGACAAGCTCTTGCCAGCGAGGAAAGAGCAACGCCAGCTCGAGAGACAGAAAGAGCAGCCGGCCAGATGTCCGGACGAGACAAATTGTAAGCCACAGTGTGCTGCACAGTCGCAGGACGGAAAATGCCAGTCAGCAGTGCGAGTGTCCCGACCAAGGGGCAGAGGGGTGAGAGCAGCGACTGCAGGATGCTAATAGAGGGTGCAGGAAGGACACTCGCAAAAAAAGAGTACGAGTACAATGTACAAACATGAGAAGCACAGCTATGCTATTATGACTGGCAGCAGCTTTCTTTCCGGCGCTGGCTCTCAGATGGACTTTTGTTTGCCCAGGGTGGGTAGGGGCGTGTAAGCTGGGGTGTGCATGCAGGTGCAGGGCGTGCAGGAGGGCGTGCGAGAAATGGGCTGAAAGAAGAGGATGCGAGAAAAAGTGAGACCAAGAACGAGTCCCCTGCTGCCCTTTTTGATTACTCGTATACATATATGCTTCGTTCTCACGGGGCAAAGGGAGCAAGGAAATTTGAAAAACGGTGGCCTGGGCTTCTCTTCTCTTGTGGCAGCTCTATTATGAGTGTATCTACTTTGTTCACCTTGACTTTTGCTGTTGAAGACGGACGGAAAGACGACCACCTCTTTGTTTGTCTCACGTCTGTCTGTTTCGTGTTGTCGAGTTCCCCGGTTAGGCACGCTTGTTTCCTCTTGGGGAAGCAGAAGAGTACGTCGTAGAGGCTCAGACAACGAGTGGAAGGAAAAGGCAAAAAGATCCGAGCTCCAGTCCCACGTTTGGCTCTACTGTTGTTTTGGGTAGCAGGCAATCGATGTCCCGGGGCCGAAAGAGCCCGAGGAAGTCGAAAGATCGGGAGAGACGGCTGGTTGCAAGGTGAGCCTCGGGGAGAGTGGGAGATTGGCAAGAAACCGGTTTGCAAGACAAGGAGTGAAGATAAACTACGAATATGTTGCAAGTTCACAGTATTAGACAAGCCTGTACTCGTACGAGTACTGAACTGGGCACAAGACTTGGGGAAGCTTTCGACTTGGAGGACAAGTATCTTACGTCGTGTGGCGCCATTCAGGCACCAAGCATCTCAGCCTTTTATTTTCCCGCACTTATTATTGCTTGCAGGAGTTTCTTTTTTTCCTCGCCTTTTCTTCCCATCCGGACAAAGTCCCGACAAACGGACGCCAGAGCAGGGGTCACAAGAAAGCCGAGTATAAATACTCGTACAAATCTGGGGCGAGCACAGAGACCGAAAAAGACAGGCCGGAAAAGGAAAATTCGATACAATAAACACCCCTGCCAGCGTTGCTCGCTGGCTCCCCTCGTATGCAGCCACCAAGGTTGCGTGGTGGCCAGACCTGCCTCGAGCAGGGCCGGGCAGAAAACAAACGAGAAAGCCGTGGGATGGACTGACGGTGAGTCAGGCAGTCGGGCAGTCGGGCAGTCAGCAGTCATATGCGGCTGTAATTTACTGGGGTGGTCACCGGAAGACGTTTGATGAAAGCCAGTGCTTTCTCAGCCGTACAAAATAAATACTCGCATCTTACTCGTACTCGCACTTCAGGCCTTTCTGCCCTAGCACTCCGTGTTATTATCTAGAATATTCAAGCTTTGTCTTTTTTTGTCTCCTTCTGCGCTAGGCACGGCCCATGGACTCCTCAACGGTTGGCTGCAAGGGCCAAGGGAAGAGGAAGAAGTATTAGTGCAATAGGAAAAGGCCGGAAGAAAATGAGAGAGGACGGCTTTCGACGCCCAGGGGACTGCATCACAGAGGCACCGGGTATCAGCAGGAAATTCTGAGAGATGATGGAGAGGCGGTGGCTATCATATGCAAAAGGCTGCTCTGGCTGTCTGGGGTCATGCTGCTTTTGCTTTCGGCGTTTCTTGTGCTGGTCATTTCTTCTGCGTCTGGGCGTCGGCGCGTATCTTCCTCGGCCAATCCAATGGACCGATTACAGAAAAGGGGACTGTACGTCCAGGACGCGATGAGACTTGATCACTGAAAGCTGGAAGGCTACTACTGAATATGCCTCAGTTGCGTCAGGGGTGCGAGGATTCGTCTGTACGAGCAATCATTTGTTTGCGTGCACGTCATTTGTAAGTTGCATCTTTTGTTCTGGCCCCGAAAGCTCCCGGGGTGCACAAACAATGCCAGGCGGCAGAAACAACATACCGGGCGTTGCACAAGGCACAGTCCCGAGAAACCAGGACGGGCCGGCTCTCACGAACAGACGTATCTTATTACTCCGTGATAATAGGGGAGGGGCGGTTCTGCACGCGGAGAAATAAACGCTACTTTCGCGGTCCTGTTGCGTCGTTTGTGGATTCTGTGCAAAGCTCTGTAAGTGTACATACATACACATATACATAGAGGAACGGAATAAATAAGACTTGGAAAATCATGCCAAAGAGAGAGCACAGAAAAATCAGAAATCAAAAGGAACAGATCTCTTCAACAGCACGCAATTCTGCCGGTCCTTGACATGTGCAAGTCTCAGCGGCTGAAACACTTGCCTGCTGCTTACCGACGGTTGTATTCGCCATGATGTCGAGCATAGTACTCGTATGTGGTCTGCATTTCTGTTCCGACTCTCACCACTACCCCACCCCCTCTCCGCATAGCTGATTGTGCAAATGCATGCATGCTGGGCATCGTATTCGCTCTGATGGTATCGGTGTGTTACATGGCCGGCTATTGGGCGTTTACGGGTACGATACTGGGATAGAAAGCTGCCCAACGGTGAGGCCTCGCCATGTTGAGACCAGGTAGAGGAGGCGTGAGAATATCGAGGGCACAGGAACAAGCAGAATGGACGAGCAAGGGCAGAGGGAAGAGAGGGGCCGATGGGGCGACAGAAGAGGAAAAGAAGTCGAAGCCAAAGTATCAGGAACAGCCTGCGTCACCGATTCTGATGTGCAACATGCATTTATGCCAGGACCTGCGCCGGTCTGCAGCCGTTGCAGCTGGGTGGCTGAGGCGTCCGTGCCCGAAAACTCACCGAAAAGCCCGTCCAGGGGCTCTGCAGGGTTGGCAGGGGCCAGAGGGAGAGAAGAATCAAACAGAAAGGATGGAAAGAGAAACACGGCCCAGCACGCTCTTCTAGAACGCCACGGCCGAGACGGGTACGAAAGGAGCCTCGCGGATGATCTTCACTTTGTATGCACTATGCACAGACGCCTCTTGCATTGTTTGCGCTCGTCTCACGCTCCGACTCTGGCGTTGTCTCTCAGTGGCGCAGGATTGCATCTCGACAAAGATCGGGGTGAGACAGAAAAGGAGTCGAGCCCATAAAACCCGCCATTACGCATTGCTGAAGCCGGAGACAACCCGACACGTCTCTCTGCCCGTAGAGACGAGTGCCTCCTTGCGACGTGCAGACAGTACAGCTGCAGGCGCGGACAGTCAGCGGAAGAAGTCGGTCATTCCACAAGGGGAAAAGGCCGCGAGTGGTTGGGCAGGTTCTCAAAAGAGTTGCTGTGTATATCGCACGAACCAAAGACAGCCCTTTTATATATTGAGAGCCACTGGATACGCCTCTCTGCAATCTGTACGGGTTGGAAGATGAATGCCTGTTGGGCGCAATTGAAGACTGCTGTTGGAGTCAAAGTACGGGCAGTCTTCTAGAAAGAAGATCTAAAATAATCAAGAAAGACACCAGCCACCATCTGCCTCCACCTCCTTACATTGTGATATTACGTCGTACTCGTAGTCACGGAAAGAAGGCCACAATTTTCCGGCTGGTGTCAGACAGTATAAAACCGCGGCCAATATCAGCCAAGCCTGCAAGTCATACGGTCCCAGTGAGATACGCTCGTGCAGCTCCAAGGGCAACACAGCTGAACGTGGCGCCTGATACAGCTACAAAGTATCTTACGATGGATGTGCACACGTCGCAAGCGCCTTGGTTGCCGGTTTTACGGAGAAGGACGCCGGATCACTGCAACGCCAGCTCCGGAATGAGGCCCACCCACAAGGCCAGAGACATACAGAGGAAAAAGAGACGCAGGCAGAACGACGCTGAGCTGGGGCAGACAGCTAGCCGGCAGGGATCAGGGTGTGTGAACAAGTATCTTACAATTCAGACAGACGACGGTCGTGGCCAGCCAAAAAAATGATAATAATGATACTGATAATGATAATAATTTTTTTTTTTTTAGAAAAGAAATAAAAAAGAATAAAGAATAAAGCAAACACGGCTATTACACCGACATCCAGCACTTTCAGTCCTCCTTGGTTGGTATTGTTTGGAAAAAAATTACGGTCCAAAACCATTTGCAGGAGAACGCACAACTGTCGTTATCTTTCCAGTCTCTTTTCCGGTCTGCATCTCGCATCAGCCGGAGAAAACAGACCTCACCGTCCTGAATTAGCGGACGTGACAACGAAACGAAACGGTGTGGGAAAAAGAAAGAAATGACACGTCAATGCCGTGGCCACGCCCTCAGCTGGGATCGAGGCAAGACACTCTGCATGCATGGAAAAAGGGCTTCCCTGCATAGAGGCCCACAGAAACCTTTCCTTGCAGGATTGTTTCAACATGTTTCGACCGTTGGGCCGTTTTGGCTGCTCGGCTCAGTGTCGTATGGTCAGTCGAGTGACAAGTTGGGTGCGAATCCTCTTTTTGTCTGTCTCGTCTTTTTCCGTCTTTTTTTTTGGCACACCCTTTTCTTTCTTTCTTTCGTGCCCCAACATCTCAACATTTCAAAATAAAAACACAACAGCCGCCTGCGCGTTGCGTGCCTTGCTGCATGCATGTGCCTTTCTGCACGATTGGATGTTTCCACTCCAGTCGCCATCTTGCATACCGTACGCTGTATTATTACCCATAGCTGTCGCGGCGCCCTTGCGTATTCCAGACCCAGCGCATTGGTAATAGAAAAGAGGCGCCGGCGGTGAGAGTACACGTATGTACATACTCGTACGTACATTCACGGTGTATGGCACTGTCTGTCCATGCAGCGTGCAGCATGTTGACTGAGTAGCCCTTTATGCGGCCGACATCGCTCCGGAAAATGATGAATTAGCGAGGTTGCAACAACAGAGAAGCAATTAGAATGATGTTAAAAGAGAATGATGTTAAAAGAGACTGATGTTAAAAAAGAATGATGCCAAAGAAAAGACGAGATAGATACAGCCTAGCCAACTCTACAAAATTCATGGCTGACTCGTGGACAATCCAATACAGCAGCACACTTAGGCGTTGGATGATCTTGACGGACAATATTAAAATCGTCTGGCCTTTGTCACAGGAGCAAAACAATGCTGCATGAAGAACAATGCTGCATGAAGAAGGTATATAGACACCCTATCATATTCGTTTTCTTGTCTTCTTCTTTATAATCTCATGGCTCTCAAAACGTAACGTCTTCCGCTCTTCAAGACGGCTTTTGGATAGACCGCCGGTCAGACGCCTCTCGCAGTGTGAGCCTGCTGAGAAAAGGGGCGAGGAGAAATAAAAATAAAAGTATACATAAAATAGGCCCAGTCCACGAATTATCAAGAGTATACACACCGGTTCCAAAAAGAAGGAAACGAAATGCAACTCTGCGTGAAATGGAACGCCTACGGATCCTCGCACCTGACTACATCAAACATGCCTTTTTTTCCAAACGCCTCGCAGCTGTACGGTGCACAGCGGGCAGCTTCGTTGCCCTTTTCATTTGCGAGGCTCGCTCGCCTCTCCGTCCGCCCATTTTTAAATGGACTACAAGAGGGCGACTGCCGCCCAAACACCAGCAGCGCCGACGCCGACAGCAGCCGCGCGTGTGGCCAGGCAAGCGGCGGCGGCCGACACCGTCGCGGAGGGCACGGCGGTGCTGTTGCCGCCGGCGCCGCCCTGCGGCAGCTCGACGGGCTTTTCCGGCACAAAGTTGGCGCAGGTGATGCGCGTCTTGTTGGGGTAGTGCAGCACGAAACTGAGGTTGCCGACAAAGGCGGCGCTGGCCGGGTCCGTGGACGCAAAGAGGTCGTGGTACGTGGCGCGAAAGGGGTCGGCCGCGACGGTGCCGTACTTGCCGCTGAGGTCGCCGACCTGGCACGTCTGCTTGAGCGTGCTGTTGCAGGGCGGGTCGTCGCCGCGCTGGAACGGGTCGAGGTGGCCTGCGGCGGCGGTGCAGTTGCCGCTGGCCGGCACGGGCGCGGCGTGGATGTGGTAGGTAAAGGGCCCGCCCGTCTTGGGCAGGTTGGCAAAGGCGACGCTGAAGACGACGCCGATGCCGTCGGGACGCGCCTGGGCCCAGATGCGGCCCTCGACGTTGCCGCCTCCGGGAAAGGCCGCCGCATCAAAGGCGGCGGCCGGCAGCGTGGCGGCGTAGGCCACGTCGTACGGGTTGTTGACCGTCACGGTGGCGTTTCCGCGGGCCTGGCATGTCAGCAGGGAGCCGCTCGGACTCGGGGAGGAGAAAAGAGACATACGCCAGTCAGAGGGAGGCCATTCTGGGCCGAGATGCCGGCGGCCGAAGCCAGCGACAGAAGAGCAGAGATACGCATCGTGGGTGGGCAGGCAGTATGGTCGTGGAAGGCAAGGGACGACAGGACGAACGTAGGATGACGAAAGAGAGAAGGAGAGGCGGCAAGACAGAGGAGGGAGCAGAGACTTATAGGAAGACAGAGAGACGGGAGATACGGGGGCAAACGAAAAGGCAGGCCCAGTGAATCAGTTTCGAGTTTATGTTTCTGCGTGACGAGTCCGTAAGACAAACACAGAGCAACGCTGTGAGACAGAGAGCACGACAGGAGACGCAAGTGAATGGGCCCTGTCTTGGCTGTCTTCTCAGTCTTTGTCTTTTATTTACTTTATTTATTCCTTCTCGAGTTTCGTTGGCTGCTCCCGTGCAGACAGGTGTTTAAAGCTGTTTATTATTCCCCTTTCATGTTACGCAGTAAGGTCACTGAAATTTATTGGCAGCCAGAGATGCCTCGGCCAGACTGATTCCCTAGAAATATTCGGAACAAACGTGGCAGAGGCAATAAGCACACTTTTCTAAAAGAAAAGCTCTGGAATCTGAGATGATGAGAGATGCTAAGTTGATGAAATGCGGATGAGATGCGGATGAGATGCTGGTGAGCTGTTAGTGAGAATCAATATAACGCTTGCTCGTACAGCTCGTACACAAGACCGCTCGAGAAGCCACTCACAAAGAGGCATCCCGAGTCCATCCCACAATCGACAACTGACCGAGACTCATGACGACGTATAATAGTACAGACAGACAACGGCTTCTCGTGATTACATAAGCAAATACCCACAATTCACGTGTCTCCACAGAAGGCTGCGTGTCCTGGGCACTAGCGCCGTAGCGAGCTTGCAGCTTCGTGGCGTCTCGACGACACAACGACACATTGTCACATCGGCACGATACTCTCCGCCAACCACGCAACCCAACGCCGCACGACCACGACAGACAGACGACGCTGCAGTGCTTCTCTCGGCACACACGCTCCTCCACCATGGCCCGACGCAGCGTGACCCCCTCGGCAGCGACCGCGACGACGGCCGCGCCGGCGGCCTCGGCCTCCAAGGCGGCGGCGGCGGCGGCGTCGCCGTCGGCGCGCGGCAACGCCGTGCGGGGCGTGGTGGACAGCCTCGTGGCACACTACCAAAAGGCGACGCCGCAGCGGACAAAGCTGCTCGACGCCTTCATGGCCTTTCTGGTGGCCGTGGGCGCGCTGCAGTTTGTCTACTGCGTCCTGGCCGGCAACTATGTGAGTGGCGACCGCGCAGACAGCGCGGGCGATGCATCGTGTCGGGGCGGGCGGCTGTGCTGACCGTGCAGCCTTTCAATGCCTTTCTGTCGGGCTTCGCGTCGACCGTGGGCCAGTTTGTCTTGACTGGTAAGTGGCCCACAGGCCCGCATCCCCGGAACTGTCGGCGGCAGCACGCTGACGCCCTTCCCCTTTTCTGCCAGCGTCCCTCCGTATCCAGACGTCCGAGGCCAACAAGGCCGACTTTCCCGCCGTGTCGCCCGAGCGGGCCTTTGCCGACTACGTCGTGTGCAGCCTGATACTGCACTTTTTCTGCGTCAACTTTATCAACTAGGCGGCGGGACAACTCACGGCGGAGGGACAACGCGCGGCGGCGAGGTCTGGTAGCCGGACCGGCGAGGCGAGCGGAGGCGTGTGCGGAGGCGTGGACGGGGGCGAGAGCTGCTCTGAGGGCGTCCGTCAACAAAAGAGGTGCAAAAGAACTGCGTCTGTACGAATACTCTGACTGTACTTTGACTGTTTAAACACTGTATTGCCTGCTTTCGTTGCCTGTGTCCGTTGCCTGCATATAGCGCCATCTGGCTGCGTAGCTCGCTGTAAATCCACGATCCTGCTCCCTTTGCCGCGCCTAGCTCTCTGCTTGCTTGGGCGTCACGGCTCGCGGCGGCCCGCCCTTGGGAGGCGGCGCCACGGGCGTGATTGCCCGGCTGGGCGTGCCGTCGAGCTGCGCGCTCTTCTCCTCCTCCTCCTTGAAGTAGTCGTCGACCGACAGGCCGGCCGCGGCGGCGCCCGCGTTGTGGTGCCGGTCCTTTTTCCTTGTGCGCGCCGGCGCGTTGCCGGGCGGCGGTGGCGGCGCCGCCGCCGCGACAAGCTGTGCGGGAACCAGAAAGTTGTCTGCTGCGGCGCCGGCTGCGGCACCGTCCGTGCCGGCGGCGCGCGGGGACGCTGCTGCTGCCGGCGCGGTCTCAGCCGGCTCAAAGAGGTCGGCCGGCGCGACGGCCTCGCCGCCGAAAGACGCGTGCAGGTGGTGCTTCTCGCTGTCGCCGTCAAACAGGGTCTCGCCCGGGGCCGACACGGGCTCGCTGAGCGGCGCGGGCAGGCGGTGCAGCGCGCCGTACCCCAGCACGCAGCCCAGCGCGCCCTCGCCGCCCCAGTCGCGGCTCGGCTGGATGGACACCTCGCGCGTCACGTCGTACTCGTTGTTGTACACCCACAGCCGCAGCGGGCGGCCTATGTGGTCCTCGACCAGCTCGCCCAGCCCGCTCTCGCCGTGCAGCACGCCCTCGGGCGTGCCCAGGATGTAGTCGCTGTACGGCAGCAGCCCCGCCGCCTCGGCCGGGCTGCGCACCGGCACGTCCAGCACGTGCCAGATGTTGGACACCACCGCCAGCGGCGTCCACTGCAGCGACAGCCCCAGCGCCGCCGTGTCGTGCGGCACCGCGACGTGCATCGTGCGCGTGCGCTGGCCCTTGGCGCTCCACAGGCCCAGCGTCACCGTGCCGCCCGCGCAGTTGCGCACCTCCTGCGCAAACAGCAGCGGGTCCGAGTCGTCGATCACGCGTCCGTTGATGCCCACGAGAAAGTCGAACCACGGCTCGACCGCCAGCGCGAGATTCGTGTTGCGCAGCACCTGGAAGCCAAACGTGCCGTGCGCGGCCTCTTTGCCTGCGGCCGGGCCGTCGCCGTCCAGCCGCGAGATGAAGCGGTTGAGCGCGTTGAACATGCTGGGCGGGAGAATGTGATGGGGGTGAGGTTGTCTGCGTCGGAAGTGAGTACAGACGAGTACATGTACGAGTACTCGTACAGCTGTCCCTATTCTGGCGAATCAGCGTCCAGCGCTGGTTAATACGTGTACACACGTTTTAGCTTCGACTGGTAAAAGCGGGTCCGTGAGGCTGTAGCTTCGCCTAGCTAACCTAGCCTTGCATCGAAAAATCTCGACATCGTGACGACGGGCACGCACCCACCCACTCGCCCACGACACCGCTACCATGGTCAAGCCAGCGCCCTGCCTGCCCCTCACCGACAGCTGCCACCACTACACACGCCTCCAGGACGTTCCCTGGGACATTCAAAAGTACTGGAAGAGCCGCTTCAAGATCTTCTCCAACTACAACGACGGCATCGTCCTCACCGACGACGCCTGGTTCGGCGTCACGCCCGAGCCCGTGGCGCGCCAGATTGCCGACGACATCGTGCTGCCCCAGGACGGGCCGCTGACCGTCGTGGACCTGTTTGCCGGCGCCGGCGGCAACACCATTGCCTTTGCGCTGAGCGGCCACTTTGCCCGCATCATCAGCATCGAGCGCGACGCCGACACGCTGGCCTGCGCCCAGGAGAACGCACGCGTCGCCGGCGTCGCCGACGGCGCCATCACCTGGGTGCACGGCGACTGCTTTGCCGTGCTCCCGCAGCTGGCCGCCGCCGCGCCCGGCAGCGACCACATTGCGCCGCTGGCGCCGCACCAGACCGTCCTCTTTGCATCGCCGCCGTGGGGCGGCGTCAGCTACGCGGCACAGCCCGTCTTTGACCTGGCCGCCATGCAGCCCTACAACCTGCAGGCGCTGAGCACGGCCTGCCGCGCATTCCCGCACGCGCTCTACCTGCCCCGCACGAGCGACCTGCAGCAGCTGGCCGATGTCCTGCCCCGGAAGAGCACGCCGGCCGCCGACGGCACGGCAGATCAGGACAAGATCAAGGTCGTCCAGTACTGCATGCACGGCTTCAGCAAGGCCCTCGTCGCGTACTATCCTGCCGTCGAGGAGTAGGACATTCTTGGTCTGTCATGTATCATCTGGGCATCGCCGTTTTTTCTCTTTTTTTTCTCTTTTTTTCTTTTTTTTTTTCTTCAATTCCCGTGTCTATATACCCAACAGCGAACCTGCTTTTGCTTTCCAACGCACACAAAAGACTACCCTACATGCCAGAGCTGCCAGAGCTCCCCACCCGCGTCCACTCTAAAGCGCCTTGACAATCCCCCGCTCGTCGAAAATGTCCCGGAGCACCGCGTCCGCGCAGCCCTCCGTGTCCACGGGCGCCATGGCGTACGTCGACTCAAACGCGTAGATGCTCAGCTGGCTGAAGAACGGCCGCACAACCTTGGACACAAGCTCGTCCTTGCGCTCCAGGCTCACCTCGTCGCTCAGGCCGCCGCCGCCGCCGCCCAGCAGCGGACGCTTGAGCGCGCTGCTCGTCGCTAGCGCCGTCGCCAGCTCATTGCCGTTGCTGCCGCTGCCGCTGCCGCCGCCGCTGCCGCTGCCGCCGACGCCGCCGCCGCCGCCCGCCAGCTCCTCCGACAGCTCGTCCGCCAGCGCCACCGGCTGGTACGTCGCCGGCCGGTACACGGCGTCGATCGTATCCGTCACAAAGAGCCACTCGCGCAGCTGAAAGTCGTCGGGCGCCACGCACACCAGCAGGTCCAGCAGCTTGCACGACTGCAGCAGCGACGCGTTGTTGTACGTGTCCGCCGCCGCGCTGCTGTCGGGCGCCACAATCGACGCAATGGCCGCGTGCAGCTCCGCGTCCACCAGCGGCCACAGGCCCGCCAGGTGCATCGCGCTCGTCCGCAGCACCAGCGCCCGCAGCACCATAAACACCTCGGCGCGCGTCGTCGACGACGGCGAAGACGTCGCCGACGCCCCCAGCAGCTCGACGAGCTTCTCCGTAATCATCGGCAGGTCCGCCACAAATGCGTCTGGCGCCGCCGCAAGCACGAGCAGCGCCACCCGCCGCAGCGTCAGCTGCGTCCGCCGGTCGGCCTCGAGGCGCGCCGACGTCGCACCCACGCCAAACACAATGCCGGCCGTCGTGGGCGCCGTGATGCGGCTCAGCAGCTCCGGCATTCGCTCCTTGTCGTTGGCAGCCCACTGCCGCAGCAGCGCCAGCCAGTCGCTGCGCACCAGCTGCAGGTTGGTGGCAAAAAAGCGCACGTCGTTGAACGCGTCCCACACGTCCTTCTTCCACCCCTTTTGGTTGTTGGGCAGCCGCGACAGCTCTTGCAGCAGAACCAGCGTCGTGCGCGATACCGTCTCCGGAAACGCCTTGGCCCGCAGCGACGGGCCGATCACGTTGGCCGAGATCGTCGTCGCCGCTGACTGCACGCGGTCGTTCTCCATCAGGATCTTGGGCAGGTTGGGCACAATCGACGACAGAATGCCGACAATGTCGTCTGCGCGCTCGCTCGGGCTGCTGTAGTCGGCTGTCACGAGCGCCGACGACGACGAGGGCTGCGTCCTGCTGGTCAGCGTCACTTTGCGCGCGCCGCCGTCTGTCTTGTCTCGGTCAAGCTGAGGGCTCGACGACGCATCCGGGAACGTAATGGGGCGCGTCGTGAACAGCGCAGTCAGCAGCCGGAGGAACATATCCTAGAGCCGTCAGTCAGCATGTGGTACAAACAGCAACGTGTGCGCTTCCGCAACGTGTGCGCTTACCCCCAGTTCACGCCGCATCTTGCGCTGCTCGCCAAAGTTGGTGTTGTCCACCTTCTCGCCGAGAATCGCCGCAAACTCAAGCAGGCACGGAAGCGACTGTCGGTGGGGGAACGGGTTGCCCAGCAGGTCCTTGAGAAAGATGGTGCAGTCCTGCCAGATCTCGTCCATGACGTCGTCTTCGAGCGAGCGCGCATAGTCCACCAAGAACACCACAATGTCCGTGTCCTGCAGCGAGATTGTCAGCGTCGACTTGCGCGCCGGCTCCAGTGCGGCTGGGTTCGTGCGGCTGTAGATGGAGTTGAAGATGGCCGGGATCGTGTGCCGGGGCCGCGAGGCGTCGAGCGTCAGCAGCAAGTCGAACACATCAGTGTACTGCCGGCTGTTCGTTGCAGGCAGCGGCAACGGCGGCGCTGCTGCTGCGCCGTTCTCGCTGCTCTGGGCGACCAGCGCACTCCGCCAAATATCAATCGCCGTCTCCAGACACTCGAGCGTCTCTGCCCGGAACAGGTGTTCCAGCAGACGCCGCGCACGGTTGCGCATCCGCATCGACGTGTAGCTAAACGACGCAGAAGACGCCGGGTCTTGTGCCGAGGCAGAGCTGCCACTCTTTCCCCAGGACCAGATCCGGAAGCAGATCCGCACGGCATCCTGAAAAGCAAGCAGCACGGTGAGGCGGTCGTTTGCCGTGGCGCTGCGTGTCTGCGGCGCGTCCGACGCAAAGATGTTGCCAAAGAAGCTCTGCGGCTGGTCGGGGCTCTTGACGGCCTGAACGCGGGCCTCCTCCGCCAGCAGCTGCTGGTGGCCCGTCGCCAAGAGCTGCTCGAGTGCGTTGAGGAGCGACACCAGCGTGGCCTCTGGCGCATCGGCGGCGTCCGTCCGGGCAGCAGGCTTGGCGTTGCGGAACGTTTCTTGGAGGTCGGAGAACGTGCCGCCGATCTGCGCGCAGAGCGTCTCGACCAGCGGAATCAGCACCTGAAAGATGGACTCGGCGTATAGCGGCAAGCACGTCGACAGAAAGCTGACCCAGCCGTCGAGCACCGCACGGCTGCTGGCCGCGCTGAGGCCGGACTGGAGACACTTGAGCAGGGCGGGCGGCGGGGGGAGCGTGGCGTGTGTGGTCTCCTCGTTTGGCGACGCAACCTTGGACAGGTCGGTGCTGCTAAACGTCCGCTTCTCGCTGCTCGGCGAGACGGGCTGCTCCACGGGCGTAATGTCGCGCAGCCTCAGCGCCGGGGCTAAGACGTCGAGGACAAGCGTCTGAATATACGGGTCAGGGCCCTGCAGCGACTGCGCAAGGCGGTCGAGGA
Organism: Sporothrix cf. nigrograna; assembly: GCA_019925305.1. NCBI lineage: Eukaryota > Fungi > Ascomycota > Sordariomycetes > Ophiostomatales > Ophiostomataceae > Sporothrix > Sporothrix cf. nigrograna. The sequence continues at coordinate 16,717 of JADHKR010000061.1, read as the reverse complement.
GTGCGTCCTCCAGACGGAGCTTGGCCAGGGGCGTGGCATGGGGATTCAAAAGGATCTGGTGGAGGACTTGGAGGGCGAACCGACAGAGCTGGGCCTCGCGCTGGTCCGTCAGAGAGCCCTTGTCGGCTGCTTCCGTTGGGATGATGCATGCCATGCAGACGTGGACAAAGAATTCCTGGAAAGTCACCTCGTCGTCTCCCGCTTCAGACATGTCAATACAATAACAAGAAACGCTTTTCAACAGAAACACGTGCTACATGCTTGCACTCACCCAAATCACGAGCACCCTCCCGCAGCAGCTCTTGCGAGATGGTTCGCCGAGCCAGAACAGACCAGAGCGTTTCGGGCGCCCAGCGGAATATGTTTGAGAGCGTGCGAAGATAGTAGAGGCACATGTCTGTGTCACGCTCCTCGTAGGCGAGCACAGGAGTCTCGGGGGGTGCGCCAGTGGTCGGAGCAGGAGGCGTTGCGCTGCGCAAAATGCCGAGATCCAGAAACTTCTGCGCCAGAATCGAAAACAGGCGGTCCAGGCCCACGAGAGATGCAAGCCATGTCCGCACTGTCATAAACAGCTGGGTTCGCTCGTCCAGCAGGGCATCCAGCATGAGAAGAAGAGGGCGCGTGAGCATCACGTCATAGTAGTCGACGCCGGCAAGCCGCGGGAACGATCGCAGGCTGGAGCTCGGCGTCTTGGGCGTCTTGGGCGTCTTGGGCGTCCTGCGGTCGGAGGCGCTGGGGCTGTCCTGCAGCGTGTGCAGCCAGAGAACCCCAAACGTACGTCCCGGGTCTGCGCTGCGCGTGGCAAACGTGCCCTTGACGTCTGTCTGGATCATGAGCTGCGCGATGGCTGCTTCAATGTCGCGGTTGGCGGTGCCCAGCGCCGTCTGCAGCAGCCACAGATTGCGCACCGTTTCGACATGGTACTTTGGCTCAGGGGCGGCCAGGAACTGCCAGGCCCGGGCAACAAGCGCGGGAACAATCGCGGAGAGGTCGTCTGTCGAGATGCGCTCGCTCAGGTGGAGGTTGACGGAGATGGCGAGGATCGAGGAAAAGGCACTGAACACGGCGGCATCACCGTCCCGCGTGAGGCGGCTGTGGAGGGCAGAGAGGAGGTCGGACACGCTGAACGGCGTGCTGGGAGGGACCTTTTCGAGGAGAAGCAGCAGGACCCGGCTTTTGAGCGGCAGGCCAGCCTCGGCCGCGTCGTCCAGAAGAGACTGGCAGCTGATGCTGCATGCCTTTTGAAGCAGCAGCTCGGCCACCACCTGCGGGGTGTATGGTGGTGCTGCTGACTCGAGACTGCCCTGGTCGTTGACGTAGAAATGGCGAATGGTTTTGAGCAGCTCGGTGTTGGGTATGCTTGTTTGTGGCTTCTGCGTCACGCGTGCATCCCCGTCCTTGCTGTCCCCAGCGTTGGCTGTTGTGCCCGCAGGAAAGGCGCGCTCGGGCACAATGTCCAGGAGATCCGCTGCAATGCTCAGAGCCTGGGCGGCAATCTCAGACGAGGCCTCGGGCCCGGGCGAGGAGGGTACGCGGCGGCCCTGGATGTCCTCGAGCATGCAGATAATCGAGAGCGCCGAGAGCGGTGCGTGGATGGTGGCCATCTCCTCTTCGCGGACATTGAAGTGCGACAGGATGAACTTGACAAGAGCCAGCTTGTCTGCTCTCTCCTCGGCCGAGAGGCTGCCTCCGGGGCCAATGGCCTGCGCGACAAGACCGAGCATCTCGCCGTAGATGAGGCCGCTCTCCACGCCGTCAAAGAAGACGCTGGCACTGCGGAGCACCTCGTTGAAATCGGCCTTGGACGCGGCCTCCGACTTGAACTTGCGCACGCTGTCGACAATGGGCAGAAACACCTCGGGCACCACGAGCCCGCCAATCTCCCAGCGGTCCATAAGCGATAGGCAGATGCGGTAGGGCCGTGCGCGCTCGGTAGGCGTGCTGCCCGGGCCGGACTGCACCATGCTGAGCAGCGCGCGCGTCAGGGGATGCAGGCCGTGCTCTTCAAAGTAGCTCGTCTTGTGCGCCAGGTTGCTGGTGCTGGCCGCCTTGCCGTCGAGAGGAGACGGCGACTCGAGCGCGCTGTCGGCATCGCCCGCCGCCGGCGCTGGGCCGAGGAGCCAAGCCGTCAGCCGCCTGTTCAGGCTCATTTCGCGCCGCGTGACAACACCACAGGCTGCGCGCATCAGCAGCTCCAGGTCGGCCGGCTTGACACGGGACTGCAGGACAGCGGCATGCAGCGGCAGGTGGGCCACGAGGAGGTCGAGAAAGCCGCGCTGGATCAGCAGCTGCTCGTCTGCCAAGCCGGCCGTAAAGCACCGCAGAAGCAGGCCTGGCTCGGGCGACGTGACGAGCTCCGAAAGCTTGGCCATGACCTCGGCATCGGCGGCCGCAGCCTCCCCTGTGCCTCCGTCCTTGTTGGGCGTCCCGTGTGTCGCCGGCGTGTCCAGTTTCGGGAGATGGCGCACGAGGTAGGCCAGGGCGCCCGGCCGCCGGCTGTGGCTGGTGATGGTTGCCAAGAAAAAGCACTGCCAGAAAAAGTCGTCGCCCGTGGCGTGGATGGGCGTGAGCTCCTCGCTGTCGAGGGGCCGGATCGCCGCCTTGAAGCGGTTCAGCAGCTTGAGCGTGCGGTCAAAGTCCTCGGCCGTCTCGTCCTCGAGCGCCGGCAGCAGGGCCAGGATGAGCGACTTGAGCGCCGGCCGCAGCGTCCGGGGGTCGAGGTCCAGAAAGTGGCGCTCGAGGAGGTCGAGAAAGTGCGCACGCACCGAGAGCGAGGCGAACGAGAGCGTGGGCGCCAGGCCCGGGAAGTAGAGCGGCATGTCCCGCGACAGCCCGTCCGTGCCGACGATGGAAAAGACAACGTTGTAGACCTCGAGCGCCTTCTGGTGGACACCCGAGGGGAGGGACGGGTTGAGGCACTGCGCGAGGCGCTTGGCGACCAGGGCCTTGGCGGGGATCGTCGTGATGGAGGCCTGCCGTGCCTGGAGGGCCTTCAGCAGCCGGTTCAAGAACGAAATGTAGTCTGCCCATTCCTGCAGGGCCGTTTCGAAAAGGGAGAGCGCGCGGTCAACGCCGGAGGCGTACTTGCGGAAGGCCTTGCCGCGCGTATGGGGCTCGTCTGAAGCGAAGAGGTGTTAGCAGAGGAGATAGACGGGCACAGAACACAGAGGCACGCACCGGCACCCAGCTGGTTGCGCCATTGCCGTGGCGCCGGTGAATCGCGTCCGGAGCTCTCCGGCGACACGGACCGGCGACCCCCTGGCAGCTCCAGGGCCATGGTCAAAAGGGCCCTGTTCGAAAGAGAAGCGGTGGAGAATGCGCTCGTAGAGTCAGGAGTCGTGGGGCGGGAGTGTGGCGTCCCCAGAAGCTGGCATGGCGGACGGGCGAGCAAAGGGTTGTGAGGCTGAAACTGAACGGCGAGATGTTGTTTTCCTGGATCCGGAAAGGCAACGTGGAAGGCAGGTGGCAGAATCCAGAATCCCGTGGTCGTGGTTTCCTAAAACGGGGAGCTTGGCTGGTCCATTCCAGCGGCTGGACGACGGCAGCCCCAAAGGCGGTGTGTCCCTACGACACGCCGATGACGACGCCCGTAACGTCTCTGATCCGCTATAATCTAGAATAATATTTAGCGGCCTAGGCACTGTTCCCCTCTTTGTGCGATCCCTAATACTTGCGATAAGCTGCCTGCACTGCCGTCAACGTCACTCTTCGGGAAGAAGCAATTGATTTCGCATCATCACCAAACACAACCACACGACAAATACAACGGCCACCGAGAGTGCGCCACAAACACCCGTGCCCTCAACCTCCAAAACTCCAAAAATACATGTTGCCGTTATAACGACAGATATCGCCGCTGTCCTCCGGGGGGCAATGCGAGCTTCACACTGGGAAAGCAGAAATGACCGAGCCCGACGACGAGCCCACTGTTCCCGCCGCAACGGGCGGCACGGCGTCGGGCGCTCCTTCATCGCAGTCTCCGGAGCAATCGCCGCCGCTGCCGCCGCCGCCGCCATTGCCCCCGCGGCGCCAGTCGACCCCCGATGGCTCGCCCCGGCGACTCGAGTCTGCCCAGCTGCAGGCAAAGCCAACTACGGCCATCTCCTCGATCGATATCCAGACACTCTCCTTTCCTGACGGGTCGCGAGGCACCTTCTCGACGCCAGGGATGCGCGCCGTGTCGACCGCATCGTCCTCGACCTCCCCCAGCCTGTCCCTCCGCGCCAAGCAGCCGCACCGCAGGTCGGCCAGTATGGCGGGTGGAATCAGCGACCTTTCCGAGGTGCCCACGGACGCCATGAGCGTCATGAGCTTTGCGCCAACAGCGCGGCCTCCGGGGGACCTGGCCAGCCTTGCCGCAGGAGACTTTCACCGCAAGAGCCGGGCGTGGACGCTGCTGCGCGCACAGGCGACGAGTGTTCAGCCCTTTGAGAGCACGCGCATCGCCCGTGTGCCCTATTCTCTGGATGCCTTTGACCGGGAATTTGACGAAGCCGACGACAGCGGCGGCGGTCCGGGGGCTGACAAGGCGACGGAGAGCGAAGAGGTGCGGCTGGCGGCGTGGAAAGCCAAGCTGAAGCACTACATGATCCTGTCGTCGGCGGGCAAGCCCATCTGGAGCCGCCACGGCGACCTGAGTCTGATCAACTCGTACATGGGCGTCGTGCAGACGATCATATCGTTCTACGAGGGCGCAAACAACCCGCTGCAGGGATTCACTGCGGGCAACGCGCGCTTTGTCATTGTCACCGAGGGCCCGCTGTACCTCGTGGCCATCAGCCGCCTCGGCGAGAGCGACGCTCAGCTGCGTGAGCAGCTCAAGGCGCTGTACATGCAGATTTTGTCCACGCTCACTCTTCCGACGCTCACCAACATCTTTGCCAACCGGCCGTCTACAGACCTGCGCAAGCCGCTGCAGGGCACCGAGGGCCTTTTGGCCTCGCTGGCCGACAGCTTCACAAAGGGGTCACCGTCTGCCATGCTCGGGGCTCTTGAGTGTCTGCGGCTGCGCAAGTCGCAGCGGGCCACGATCACAAGCACGTTCCTCCGGCAGCGGGCAGACAAGCTGCTCTACGGCCTGATCGTTGCGGGCGGCAAGCTCGTCAGCGTAATCCGCCCGCGCAAGCACTCGCTGCACCCGAGCGATCTGCAGCTCATCTTCAACATGCTCTTCGAGTCAGGCGGCATCAAAGCCGGCGGCGGCGAGAACTGGATTCCGCTGTGTCTTCCGGCATTCAACAATCGCGGATATCTGTACATGTATGTCAGCTTCTTTGATGCAGACAGCCACGAGACGGACCCCAAAAAGACAATGCCGGCATCGTCCACGGCGTCTTCCAAATCATCGTCCACGTCTTCGACCAAGTCGGCTCCCGGTCCGTCCACGCCCGAAGACGAGAGCATAGCCATTGTCCTGATCAGCACGGACAAGGAGAGCTTTTTCAACCTCCGGGAGATGCGCGAGAAAGTGGCCCACAACATGGCCAAGAACGGCAGCTTGGCGCTGATCCGGTCCGCCGCGGCAGCCGGCCGGCCGAAGGCGGCCGACATTGTGAAGCGGCCGGGCACCGCGGTCCAGATCAGCCACTTTCTGTACAAGTCGCGGGCCAATGTGCAGTTTGCCATGTCGGCGGAGGAGACGCAGACGCGCGAGGCTCGCCGCCGCCTCATGACCGTCTACCACCAGCTGCACGCCGCCGTGCACGCGCGCCACGCACACCTCAAGATACTGCACTGCGTGGGCGAGGATGCCACGAGCCTCGTATGGGTGACGCCGGTCTTTGAGTTTTATTGTGTGGCCGGGCCAAACGCATCGCGGGCTGTCGTCACGCAGGATGCCAACCGCATCGTCCAGTGGGCAAAGCGCGAGGAAGAGCGGCTGTTTATCATCGGCGGTGGCGTCTTTTAGAAAAAGATGCGGACAGCGTGGGGCCCGGGCGTTGCCCGGACGAGAGACGTCCTTTTCCGTGAGCGCGACAGTGATGCTGTCCCCAAGGCCGTGGACAGCACTGGCCATGGCAGCAGCCTGGTGCGTCGGTGGCGTGCAGCCCGGCAGAGACGAGCAGGTGCAGCAGACGCCGGCGAGCAGGGGAGCGATGAACAGGGCTGGTGAGCGACTTGGCAAGGCACATGTATACGGCGTTATGTTAGTGTTGCACTGTGGCCGGTATATTTTCCGAGATGTTGGTGCTCCGGAGCGTCTAAGCAGGGGAGGAAGAAACTCGGTCTATCTCAAGATACACCATGTTCTCCCTGGCTTTGGTGTGATATTGGATGCGGCACCCCTGTGTTTTCTTTTTCTTTTTTGTAAGATACTCTACGCAGGACTTTTGCCTTTTCTGTCTACTTGTATTTGAAAGCATCAACAACCACTGCACCTTGATAGAACCGAAAAAATAACATTAACACGCCAATCTCCTAGCACTCCCTTAAATCTATCATTTCGCCCTCACGCCACCCCTAAAGTAATCACCGCGGCTCAGGTTCCATGCAGAGCGCTTTACACCACGTTTAAACGTCTCACACGACAGCAGATGCTGTTCCCGGCGGTCCATGTTTTTCTCGGTGATCTGTGCCAACGCCAGCGTCGGCTGGTACGTCGATGCAGGTACCGCGGCCCCAGCACGTGAAGTACTCGTAGCTTTTTGCCCTGCAGCCGAACTTAAGGGTCCAGCGGCTTTGGCCTCCATGTTCCCATTCCGGCTTAGGGCAGATCAAGAGTGGGTCCCACGCCCGCTTTATCAGCCTTCCGGCGCCCGTGGTTGCATGGGAAAAAGGAGAGCGGGGCCAAGCCGCGCCACCAGAAGGAACTGAACACCTGTCGTTTTCTCCTGGCAAACAGCTTAGAAATGCGAGGGAGGCTCGCGGCTAATCACTGCATTGGCTTCAGCTCGAGGAAGGCGCCACGAGTCCACGCCCATGCTGGAAGGAGCGTCCTGTCCAGATGCACACAATACTCCTTACAGGTGGCTTTCAGAACAAAATGCAAGAGTAATATCTCGACTTCCATACGAGTATCATAGGAGGCAAGAACGACCGGTCAAGAACCGTCTGATAGCGCCATGGGGAAGCTTTTCCCATTAGCGCCAACGGCGTCCTCGCAATATGGGTTGCGCCTTGGATATGGCCTGGCACCCGCCACTCTCCCTGCCTCCGTCGGCCTGGTTACGTATTAGGAAGGGACACCTTGCCTGTCGCAGCACCTTCCGCCAGCGAACCCTCTGTGACGAGTACTTCTCCATCCCCTCCCATCTCAACTTCTCCGCGCCCACACCTCTTTTTCTTTCTGTCTCCCTCCACAACCTCGTCCTTTTCCCCTTCTCTTTTCCATACCTTTTTGGTTTCGTCCTCTTCCATATTTTTTGCAGTGTTGTTCTCCTTCCCACCGCAAGTGAGTTGTGCACCCCGTTGCCCCGTGCATCTGTCAATTTAAGCATTTCCGCATCTCCAGAGCCTCATCTGGCCTTGCCCGGCTGAATGCCCTTCCGAAGCGTTTGCTAACGCCTGCCGCAGCACACACGCTATGAAGTACTCAAAGTCCCTAATCATGGCCCTTGTGGCCTTCGGCTCGACCCTCGTGTCCGGCGCCGAGGCCTCGGACGTCCACCAGCTCAAGACGGACACCTTTGACGAATTCATCAAGTCCAACGAGATTGTCCTGGCCGAGTTCTTTGCTCCGTGGTGGTATGTCTCTGCGCCCTAGCCGACACACTCTCTTGTTGTCTTGTGCCTCGCCTGCCGATTTCCTGGCGAGCATGCTAACAGCTGCAGCGGCCACTGCAAGGCCCTGGCCCCCGAGTACGAGGAGGCTGCGACGACCCTCAAGGAGAAGAACATCAAGCTCGCCAAGATCGACTGCACAGAGGAGGCCCAGCTGTGCCAGACGTACGGCGTGGAGGGCTACCCGACGCTCAAGGTCTTCCGCGGCGCCGACAACATCAGTGCCTACAAGGGCCAGCGCAAGGCTGCTGCGTACGTTTTCCTGCTGCCGCGTTGTTCTCCTTTGCTTTTTTTCTGACGCCAGCTGACAAATTGCCTCCAGCATCACCTCCTACATGATCAAGCAGTCCCTGCCCGCCGTCTCGACCGTCACCAAGGACAACCTCGAGGAGTTCAAGAAGGCCGACAAGGTTGTGCTGGTCGCCTACTTCAAGGCCGACGACAAGGCCTCCAACGAGACCTTTACCAAGGTCGCCGACAAGCTTCGCGACAACTACCCCTTTGGCGCCAGCAGCGACGCCGAGCTCGCCGAGGCCGAGGGGATCACCGTCCCGTCGATTGTCCTGTACAAGACCTTTGACGAGGGCAAGGCCGTCTTCACTGACAAGTTTGACGATGCCGCGATTGAGAAGTTCGCCAAGACGGCATCCACGCCCCTGATTGGCGAGGTTGGCCCGGAGACCTACTCCGACTACATGTCGGCCGGCCTGCCCCTGGCCTACATCTTCGCCGACTCGGCCGAGGAGCGCAAGGAGCTGGCCGACGAGCTGAAGCCGATTGCCGAGGCGCACCGCGGCGTCATCAACTTTGCCACGATCGACGCCAAGGCGTTTGGCGCGCACGCGGCCAACCTGAACCTGCCCACGGACAAGTTCCCCTCGTTTGCGATCCAGGAGACGGTGAAGAACCAAAAGTTCCCCTTTGACATTGACACCAAGATCACCAAGGACGCCATCAAGGCGTTTGTGGACGATTTCGTCGCCGGCAAGGTCGAGCCGAGCATCAAGTCTGAGCCCATTCCCGAGAAGCAGGAGGGCGTCACCATTGTTGTGGCCAAGAACTACAACGACATTGTCCTGGACGACGGCAAGGACGTCCTCGTCGAGTTCTACGCGCCGTGGTGCGGCCACTGCAAGGCCCTGGCCCCCAAGTACGACGACCTGGCTGCGCAGTACGCTGCTTCCCAGTTCAAGGACAAGGTCGTGATTGCCAAGGTCGACGCCACGGCCAACGACGTGCCCGATGAGATCCAGGGCTTCCCCACCATCAAGCTGTTCCCTGCCGGCGGCAAGGACGCCCCGGTCACCTATTCTGGCTCGCGGACAGTCGAGGACCTCATCAAGTTCATCAAGGAGAACGGCAAGTACGCGGCCGAGCCCATCCCCGCCGACGAGGATGTGTCGGAGGGCAGCGCCACGTCTGCTTCGTCTTCGACGAAGACGGAGGAGGCCAAGGAGGAGAAGAGCAAGCACGACGAGCTGTAGACGGACCACGGACCACGGCCGCAATGGAACTTTTTCCAGGGTTTTGAGTATTTGCGGACGGCTATTCCTCCATGTACGATGTCGATGCCAAACGAAAATAATAGGCGAGCCTGGGACTCCGTACGAATGCATTTTTGTTTTACAAGTATGACGTGGGCGAGGGGAGAAAGGACTTTGTCCGTGCTCTCTGTGTAATATTAACGGGAGAGGAAAAGGGAAACGGAACGCAGAATAGTCATCGATGCACTACCCAAAAACTGCGTGCAGCAAGCGCCTGCGGTGTTCTGCCGACGCACACCGCCCACTTCGGAAACGCGCTGGCCGTGTTTCCCCTTAGCCGCGAAACCAAGCTAGCGACCATCGCAGGCCCGGGAAAAACGTCTCGCCAACGGTATCAAGACGGCCCAACCACGCGACCTCGCCACCCTGACGACAACGACTGCAGCCTTTCCTCCCTGTCCTACGTTTGTGCTCGCATCTCCACCGCGCGCCCTTACTCTCTTCGCCAACCCCATACCACACCACGATGGCTTCGCGAACGATGCTCCTGCGCACAGCTGCGCGCGCTTCCGCTTCCGCTTCTTCTGCTGTCGTCGCCTCGACGGCGGCACGCGGCTTCCAGACGTCTGCGCGGCGGCTGGCGGACACGGCACCGCTGCCGGCGCGCAAGCCCGTCGGCGCGTTCCGCGGAGGGTACGCTCCCTGCCTCGTCTCTGCTCTCTGCATCGTGACCTAGTGACTGACTGCGCAGCCTCTTCGGCTTCCTTCTCGGCACGACTCTGACCGGCAGTGGTGTCTACTACTATGTGCTCACGGAATACAAGGCGTCCAACGACCAGCTGACCGAGGACATTTACGTGCGTGCCTGCATCTGGACTGCCATTGCGATTTGTCGTTTCTTGTTTCTCGTTTGATTTACTGCTTCTGTCACGGCCTTGTTTCTCATGTCTGCTCGCTGCCTTTTTCCCCCCGGTCCCTCCTGTTGTTATGGAATACGGCCTGGAAGCGGAATCCCCTCTTCAGGAAATCAGGGGTTTGATCTTTTCCCTTGCCCACCCCGTCCCATGTCACGCACGCCTATCCTGTTTCTCCCCGAACGGCATTTGCTTGTTTCTGCTTTTCTTTTGCTTTCCCTTGCTTTTCCTTGTTGCTTTGCTGTGCTAACCACGTCTCTCCTCCAGACTCTGCAAAGAGCTACCCAGCAGCTCAGCACGCACCTGGCGACGCTCGAGGACAAGGTTCAGAAGAAATGAGTCCCTGGGACGGGGCTTGTCAGGCGTTTCGACGCGAGAACGGCGGCCCAACGGCTGCAGTGTGTTCTGAGCCAGACTGTTCAGGTGGTGACGCAAGACGCACGTTCCATAGACGTTTTGTACATATAATTTGCATTTAATCGACGTTTCTTTCCTTGTTCGACGTGCAGGCCCCGATCCAAATCGGAGGGGGGCGACAGGGTCGTAATTACACGGCGAAAAACACACGTGCTTGTCCGGCATTGCTCCTCGAATCTGCCTAGACAAAGATGCCTCAAAACCAGCAAATCTGTATTAAAAAGTCCTCGAACTGCCGTGGAACCAAAGCTGCGTTCTTTTGGCGGAGCTCTGGCCTACGTCGTAGCGCAACTTGCTCCACTAGAGCAGTCTCTGACCGCCTAAACATCTGGGGAAACTGCCTAAAACCGCCTGTTCCAGCCTGATTTCTCCAACGACTCACCCAACATTCCCACGATGGACAACTTTGGCGTCGTCGAGGTTGCCAGCCAGCGCCACGCGGTCGCGCCTGGCTGGGCCTACGTGCCCGACAACGGCGGCCGAAGCCTGCCGCCAGCCATGGCAGCATCCATGGCCGACGCCGCCGCCAACAGCGCCGGCGGCGGCGGCGGCATGGGACCGGGCGGCGGCGTGGGCAAGAACTCGCGCAAGCGCTCGACACGCAACCAGGCCAGCGCGGCGGCCGGCTCGTCGGTGGCCCTGTTCTCGCACCTGACGTCGCGCCAGGAAGCCAAGCTGCGCAAGGAGCTGGAGCTGCTCGACCGCGACGGGGGCGCAGCCGCTTCCGGCGGCGGCCGGGACAACCAGATTCCCATCCCGGCCAAATCCGTCAAGGGTACGCGCATCCCGCGGATGCTTTTCCGTGTACAAAGCTGACCGCTGCCAGCCCAGAACAAGTACACGCCAAATGTGCGCAAGATCCTGGCGTCGCAAAAGTCGTTTGCCAACCACCTGGACGACTTCAACGCGCTCGCCGCGACGCACCAGTCCAACAACCCACACGCCCAAAACCACGCCCACGGCGGCGGCGGCGACGCTTCTGCAGCAGCGGCCGCGACGCCGGCGGGCAAGAGCAGCAGCAGGAGGCCGGCCAAAAAGGCGGCGGCCAAGGACGCGAAAAAGGGCGGGACCGCCGTGTCTCGGCGGTCCGTCTCGTCGGCAGCACCGGCTGCGGCCGACACGCCGATGCCAGATGCGCCAGCAGACGCTGCCGGTAGGGCAGAAGGCGCAGAGGACGCCGCCGCCGCCGCACAAACACCTGCTGCGCCGCCGGCCCCGGCGTCCAGCATCCTCCTCCCGTACACCGGCCCGCGGCCGCCGCCACATCCTCTCGACAACGACCCGCTCCTGGCCAGCGTCATGCCGCCCTTGCCGACCGACGACGAGCTGCGCAGCCTCGTGCGCGGGCCGCCGCTGAGCTATGTCGAGGCACGCGCCAAGTTTGACGAGGACGAGCGCCGGTACCCGGCACGCGTGTTTTGCGAGATCTGCGGGTACTGGGGACGGGTCAAGTGCACAAAGTGCGGCACGCCCGTGTGCGCGCTGGAGTGTCTGGAATTGCACCGCGAAGAGTGCGTTACGCGGTATGGGCTGTAAGGGCCAGCAAGGATGTACAGGGGCCCCTGGACGGTTGTCTGCATTTTCACGGCGTTTGTTGGTCAGGGTTGGGGGAGACGGGAAGGATACCCAAGGCCCCGTCTTGGAAGGCACGCTTTGTCTAGTTGTTCATCTGAGATTACCATCCGCACAGAATATCGGTGAATATTGCTGGTCATGTCCCGCGTCGTGCACCGCACAGGCTACAGACACCGCAGTCCCCGGCGCTGAGAAAAGGGACGCCGTCCCGGGAACGGCAGACGGCGCTTTGGCAGTGCCACGCGCCGGGCACGGCCTGCGCGTCAAGGACATGGCTGCAGGCCGCGCATGTGATGGCCGTTGGATCGTTGGAAAAGCTGCAGATCGGGCAGGATCCGCCCGGCGGTGGCGAGGATTGCCGGGCCGGTGGTGTGCCTCGGCCTGCGCTCTCTATCTTGACCTCGACCCTTGGGAGTTGGGACAGAGATGCTTCTGGCTGTTCCCGCTTGATCTTGACAAGCCCTTGCTTCGGCGCCTTTCTTCTGGTCGGGGAGGACAGTGCTGGCTCCTTGACAGCCGGCGGCGCCCAGCCAGCTGTTTGCAGCAGTTCCCGCAGTTCCCGTTTGGCTTCTCCGCTGGCCTTGCCGTCCTCGCCGTCCTCGCCGTCCTCGCCGTCCTCGCCGCCCTCGCCTTCGCACACCCGCACCATGCTCCGGCCGCTGCCATCGAGCAGCGCCCTGCCGTCAATGTCGACGGCGTCGGGGCCGACAAGCGCGGGCTGGTCTGGGTCGTCTTCATATTCGATCGTGTCGCCGTCGCTGTCCGTGCCGAGATCCACCACCTCTTCTTCCTCGCGCTTGATCTCGTCCGCCTCTCGCTTCGCCCTGCCTTTTGCGTCTTCTTGGCTGTCCTCTTCCATTGCCGTGCTCTTCCCAAACCGCGCCAGGGCCGCTGCTGCTCGCAGCTCGCGGCCGCGCTTGCTGACGGCCACGCGCGGCTTTGCTGCCTGCCGCTTTTGCTCTGTCTTGGACGCTGCTGGGGGCGGCCCGCTCCCGCCAGTCAGTGTCGTCTGTTTGGTTTTGTTGCTGCTGCTCTTGCTGCCGCCGCTCGCCGTCGCCGCGACCAGTTTCGCGCGCTCGCCGAGGTCGTCGCCCAGCGTCACGCCGTTGACGCCAAACTTGCGCCGGATCCGCCGGTCCTCGCGCTCGCGGTACGTCAGGACGGGCTTTGGCGGCTTCGCCTTGCGCTTCCGGCCGCTGCGCGACTGGTACGTCCCGCCGCACAGGTGCTCCAGCAGCAGGCCGTCCTCGTCGTTGCCGGGCGTGGCCACGTTGCGCTCGTACAGCGGCGGCCCGCCGTCTGCTGTGCCGAGCTTGGCGCCCCGGCCCCAGATGCCCTCGCCCGTGTAGTGGTCGGCCCACAGGCGGCGCATCTGCGCGGCGTAGGCGTCGCGCACGCTCCAAAAGGCGCGCGAATGGTTCATGTGGCGGCAGTGCGCCAGCTCGTGCATCATGACCATCTGCACGTACGGGAAGGGCAGCCAGCGGCGCGAGCCCTGGGCCTTGAGGACGAGCTGGACGACCTCGCCGGCGTTGAAGTTGCGGCCGACAAACTCGCGGTTGGGCTCGTACTCTTCGAGCGTCACGACGCTGAGGTGGTGCTCCCGCATGATGGGGACTGACGGTCAGCACTGCGCGCGGCAACGGACGTCGTTGCAACAGATCAACTCACCGCACTGTGCAGCGATGCGCTCGAGGAACTGGCGCGCAACCTCTTCGTCGGGTCCTTTGAGCGGCTTGATAAAGACAATGTGCGGGTTCGGCTGCGATCGCCGGGCGTTCAGCCTCTGGATGCCCACCGGCATGGCTGCGGTTCACGCGGCAATGTCGAGCGTGTCATACGTCTTGGTTTTGCTGCGACGCCCAGGCAAAAACGACGCGTTTGTCGCGGTCCCCCGCAACGCCTGAACACGTGATACACTGCTGAGTAAGCAATAACAACTTTGTTGTTTTCCATCTTATTCTGTATTTTCTGCTCTGGTATATACATCCTCCCCGCTCTACCGCCTGCGTGCGCCGCCGCCGCCTCCGCCGCCGCCCTCCCGGTCAGCCAGCGAGACTACCTCGCCGATGCCGGCTGCCTCCTGCTCGTCTTCGAGAGCAGTGATCTCTTCGCGGCAGTCCCACCACTTTTCTTCGCTCAGCTCAAAGGCCTTGGTCTTGATTTCCTTGACCAGCATCGACTCGACCTTGATGTTCTTCCAGCGCAGCTGCGTCATGAGAATCTCCTGCCACTCGTTGGACGTGCGGTTGAAAAAGTCACGGCGAGACTCGAAAGGCTGTGCCGTTAGTAGGGAAAGACATGGATAAAAAAGAAAAAGAGAAAAAAGAAAGAATGTAAGAATAGAAAAATAAAAATAAAAATAAAAAAACGCTTTACTTACTCTCGGATGAGGCAGGCCGTCGTCCACGGGCGTGGACTCGCCCGCCTCTGTATCGTCGGAATCAGCCACCGACGTAGCAGAGGCTGCAGACTCGGAGTCGCCTGCTGAGGCCGTGTCGGACGCTGCAGCTCTCTTGTTCTTGCGCGTGCTGGGCGTGGTCTTCCTGGAGCCGGCGTCCGCCACTTCCATCTCGACATCTTCCTCTTCCTCGTCGTCCTCGTCGTCCTCCTCCACCTCGTCATCCTCGTCGTCGTCGTCTTCGTCCTCGGATTCCTACATTGTTAGCGCACGTGCAGAAAGGAAAAGGCAAGGAAAAGGCTCACAATCCATGCGTCGTCCATGGGCCGGCTAAAGATCTCCTTGCAGCCGTCCATCTTGCCGAGGTCGATGGCGTACATGTCGTCAAACGTAAACTCGCGGTCGTCCTTTTCGTATGTGCCGCCGTACATGTAGAGCACGTCGCCCTGCACAGCCAGCAGCGAGTTGAACCGCGCGTGCGGCATCTCCATCGACACGGGCATCTGCCGCGCCGGCGCCTTTTCTTCCTCTTTGTCTGCCGTCTTGTCCACGGCCACGGCGTTGTCGTCGTCGTCGTCGCTGCTGCTGCTGTTGTCGCCACTGTTTTTCTTGCTCGTCGCTTCCAGGGTCGCTAGCTGTTTCAGCAACTCCTCTTCGTTGGCTGCCGCACGGTTCCTTCGGCCGACGCGCTGGTCGCCGCCTCCGGCTGCTGCCTTTTTCGGTGCCTGGCGCGGCTTGCGGAGAGCCAGTGGAAAGAAGCGATTGCGATCAATGTTCCACGCAAACAGCTGGTTGAAGAACTCGCTCTCGAGGCCCTCCTCGCTCTCCTCGATGTCGTGGACGCCGCCAAACAGGATACCGCGTCCGCGGTGGTACGCCATGGTGGCGCCTGCCCGCGTCGGGTTGGGCGCGTTGGCCGGCTTTTTGCGGCGCTCCCAGCGCACAGCTGGGGCTGTTCCGGGCGCCGCAGTAGCTGGTGGCGGCGTGATGCGCAGGAAGAAGCAGTCCTGATGCACCACCGCCTTCATGGTCGTGCGACTGCCGCCGCCGTGCTTGCCGCTGCCCGCGGCCGCGGCCTTGACGCGAGAGAACCCGCCGTACAGCACGGCGCCCTGCTCGTGGGGCAGCAGCGTGAAGGACGAGCGGGCGTCGGGCTTGAGTTGCGCCGGGGGCAGCGCCGGGTTGAACCACACGAAGTTGGCCGTGTCGTAGAGCCAGAGGTCCGCCAGGTACCGCGTCTGGTTGGCCGTGTCCTGGAACCCGCCAAACAGCACAATGTAGTTCTTGTAGTACGTCATGCGGTGGCCGCTGCGTGCCGCCGGCGACTTGCCCTTGGTGTCGAGGCGCGTCCATTCGCGCGACGCCGGGTCCAGCCGCCAAAAGTCGTTGTAGTGGTAGAACGTGCCTTGTTTGGGCGAGCTGAACTCGCCGCCAAACAGAAACACGGAGCTGCTCATGTTTCCGCCGCGGCACCACGCATGGCCCGACCGCGGCAGCGGCGTGTTGGGCGACGTCACCGTACGCCACTCGTCGCGGTCAATGTAGTAAATGTGCAAATCATTGAAGAACGTGGCCAGCGCGCCGTTAAAGTACTCGCCGCCAAACAGCAGCAGCTGGTTGGCGTTGGCCGGCGATGCCAGAAAACACGCCGCCGCCCGCGCCTTGGGCGGACCCTCCGCCACCGTTTCGGTGATCTTGAGAAACAGCTCCTGCTGCCGCCGGTACTCCTCCAGCACCTGGTCAAGATCCACGTCCTCTGCATCGCTGCCGTCCTGCTTGGCGTTCTTGGCCTTGGCCTTTTTCTCTGCCTTCTTCACCTGCTTCTGTTTCTTCTCCTCCGCCTTGGCCTTTTTGCCTTCACTCTTACCTGACTTTTTGTCCTTGGCCATAGTCAAGACCGTTTTGAACCAGCCGGATGAAACAGAGAACCGGTTGCTATTTTATGAAAAGGTCAATAAAATATGGGCCTTGGATTTTTCCAAAGTATGCGGGGCAAAGTTCAAATACGATGACGTAAGCCTTCGTCAGCAAATGCGAGGGTACGCCGCCCTGGGTCGTCTCGAGCGAGGCCTACGCAAACCAGGGCGGCGTACCCTGCGGCGTACCCTCGAGCGCACCAGGGCGGCGTACTCGAGCATAGCGGCGTGCCCTCGAGCATAGCGGCGTGCCCTCGACCCAGGGCGGCGTACCCTCGACCCGGGAGGCGC
>JADHKR010000060.1:46349-142944 GCA_019925305.1 Sporothrix cf. nigrograna | reverse complement strand
AAAAGAAAAAAGAAAAAAGAAAAAAGAAAAAAGAAAAAAGAAAAAAGAAAAAAGAAAAAAGAAAAAAGAAAAAAGAAAAAAGAAAAAAGAAAAAAGAAAAAAGAAAAAAAATCTTTTCGTCTTTCTTTTCGTCTTTCCGTCTTCTCGTCTTATCTGCTCCCAAAGTACGTACCCGTTCAAGGTTGTTGGCGTTCAACGTTTATCATTTACACCAGGTGAGCATACATTTTGCAACCCGGTCCTCATAGTCAACCGTAAACAAACAACCAAACCAAAAAACAACCAAACCAAACCAGATCATCACCAGCACTCCGTTCCAAACACACCCCCCCGTCCTACTTCACCTTGCTCATGATCGTCTCCGGCCCCCGCTCGACATAGATCTGCGCCGCCTGGGCCTTGACCATGTTGAGCATGCTGCGCTCAAAGTCGTCGCGCGCGCGCAGCACGGCCTCGACCCAGCTGATCTGCAGGTCCCAGTAGGCCTTTTTGAAGGCAATGTAGGCCTCGGCCACGCCGTCCTTGCCGACGGTCAGCAGCGCGAGGAACTGCTCGGTCACGCGCCACGACTGCTTCAGCGCGCCGGCGGCCTCGGCGCGCGGCATGGCATCAAACAGCTCAAAGACGGCGGCCACGTCGGCAAAGATCTGGTCCTGGAAGGGGTCCGCGCGCCGCAGCTTGGCGCCCTTGTTGCGCACGGCGCCCAGGTAGCGCACCAGCAGCTCGTCCGAGAAGATCTCGACAAACACGTCGACGAGCGAGGCGTGCAGCACCTGGCGGTAGTCGGTGACGTACTCCTCGAGCGTCGCCACCATCTGCTTCATGCCCGTGGCCGCGCCGTACCACCGCGGCGTGAAAAAGTCGGGCATCACCGCCTTAAAGTCCACCACGAACACGAGCGCCGCAAACTTGCCCATGCACCACGTGCTCAGGTCCACGTAGCCGTCGCGCAGCGCCGCCACCTCGGCGTCGACGCGCTCCATGTACTGCGGCGTCACCAGCGGCTCGATCTTTTCGCGGAAGCTCGACAGGTACGACAGCCGCGCGCCGCCGCCCGGCGCGTCGTCGTCCTTGTCGTCGATGCTCGCAATCTGGTCGTTGGCCGACGCCACCAGCCAGTCCTGCAGCGCCTGGTAGCCCTCGAGGTCGGGCACGCGGCCGGCCTCGTAGCGCTGCGCCTCCTCGTCCAGCATCTTCTGCACGGCCTGCTGGCGCGCGCGCAGCCGCAGGAACATGGCGTCCACGACGCCCTCGACGACGTCGGTGCGCTGCGAGTTGGCCGCCACGTCAATCTGCTCGCGCAGCATGCGCCACAGGTCCACCAGGTTGCGCGTGCGGAAGCAGCCGTACTCGTCCTGGTCGAGGTTGGCGCCCTCGACGGCCGCGCGCTCCGCAAAGTCCTTGCGCTCCTGCGCGCCGATGCGCTCGATCCACTCGTCCAGGAACCGGATGATGAGCTGCCGGAACTCGCGCACCAGCTCCGCCTCGCGGTTGTCCAGCACGTGCGGCGCCAGCGCCGCGTCGTCCTGCGCAAACCCCAGCTTGAGCATCTTCTTGTAGTACTTTTCCGGCCAGCTGATGATCTCGAGCGTGTGCGCCGAGCTCGTCGCCGGGTCGTCCACCAGCCCCAGCAAAAACTCGCGCATCATGCCGTGGTAGATCTCCGTGTACGTGCGCATGATGCGCCACTTTTTCGGCATCAGCGGCGCCATGCCCAGCCGCACCGCGTTGAGGTCGTTGAAGAACCAGCGCAGCTCCTTTTCCAGCCGCCCCGCGTCGTCCAGAAACGCCGCGCGCGTCTGCGCAAACTGCGCCTCTGCGTACGCCGCAATCGCCTGCAGAAACTTGCCCTTGTAGCCGCGCACCGTCTTGGCGCCGTCCGTGATGCCCTGGAAGCGCGACGCAATCTCCTTGTGGTCGCGCATCGCGTCCTGCAGCGCCTGCACGCGCTGGTCGCTCTTCTCCTCCGCCTCAATCACCAGCGCGAACCGCACCACCAGGCTGTTGTTCTCCGCCGTCACCAGCGAGATCAGGCTCGTCGCCACCAGCCCCACGTGCTCGTCGAACCAGTCGATCGCGCCGTCCAGCCGCTCAAAGTAGTCCTCCAGCGTCGACTGCAGGCTCGCGTCGTCGGCCCGCTGGATCTGCTCCATGGCGTCGTCGCGGATGTTGCGCAGCTGCGTCAGCTCGTAGTGGATCGGCAGCAGGTTCGGCATGTTCTCCGCGTCCGCGTCGTCCGCCCGCAGCATCGCCTCCACCGCGCTCAGCCGCTCGTTGAACGTCTCCAGGTTGCGCCGCATCGCCTCCACCGCCCCAAAGTTGCGGTGCGCCTGCGACACCTGGTTGATCGTCGCAAAGTCCTTGATCATGTTCTGGCTCTCCGAGCACAGCTTGTCGATCTGCATCATCTCCTCCTTGATCTGCTGCACCGCCTTGAGCCCGTCCGACAGCCCCGTCATCCCGCTCTGCGTCGTCTCCAGCTGGTCGCGCAGCCCCGCCCGCAGCTGGCTGTCAATCGCCGCCTTCTTGCGCGCAAAGTCCGCCTTGAGCGTCACAATCTTGTCCAGGTCGTCTGGATGCCGCAGCACGTCGGCGAGCTTGACAAACGGCGCGTCCATCGTGGGGCGTGGGGTGTGCTGTTCGTGTCATGTGCCGTGTCCGCTCGTCTCCCATCAGACCGTCGCCAGCGAGGCCGACCAGGCTTGGCTGCAGAAAACGCGTGTCTGGAGAGTCGTCGAGGAGGTGAGGCGGTTGGTGTTGAGAGGGAGCAACGCTAACGCGTGTCAGGAAGTCCGCTCGCTGTTGTTTAGATGCATACCATGTATGCATTTATCCGATATCGTGGGTGCACTTTTCACAGCATAACGAGCTTTACTCGTACAGCACAATGTCAAATGTCAATGAACGATTCTCATCTATTTGAAATATCCCAGACCCGCACGTCCCAACACTCAAACTCCAAAATGTCTGATGCCTACTTCAGCGTCACCAGCTCCTCGGCGCTCGTGGGGTGGATGGCCACCACGTTGTCAAAGTCCTTTTTGGTGGCGCCCATCTTGATGGCCACGCCAAAGCCCTGCAGCATCTCGCCGCTGCCGAGGCCGGCAATGTGCAGGCCGACGACCCGCTCCTCCTTGCCGACGGTCACCAGCTTGTACGCCGTGGGCCGCTTCTCGTCCGCGTCCATCATGGCGTAGTACATGGCCGTGAAGCTGGTCTTGTAGACCTTGACGTTGTCCTGGCCGTACTGCTTGACGGCCTGGGGCTCCGTCAGGCCGATGGCGCCGACCTCGGGGTGCGCAAACACCACGGACGGGATGTTTGTGTAGTCCTGGTGCAGCGCGGCAAACTCGGCGCCGCCAAAGAGCCGGTGCGCGAGCTTGCGCCCGGCGGCAATGGCCACGGGCGTCAGCTCGACGGGGCCGGTCACGTCGCCGAGCGCGTAGATGCCGTCCACCGACGTGTTTTGGAACTTGTCGGCCACGACGTAGCCCTTGGCGTCGAGCTCGACGCCCACGGCCTCGAGGCCAAGGTCCTTGGTCAGCGGCGTGCGCCCGACGGCCCAGATGAGGTGGTCGACGTCGCCGAGCGTCGCGCCGCCGCCGTACGTCAGCGTCAGCTTGCCGGTGGCGGCGTCCTTGTCGACGCGCGTGAGCTGCGTCTCGCGGTGCACGTGCACGCCCAGCTTGTCGTAGTTGTCCGTCACCGTGTCCTGGATCATCGGGTCAAACGTGCGCAGAAACGTCTTGCCGCGGATAAACAGGTGCGTCTCCGTGCCGAGCGCGTTGAACATGCCGGCGAACTCGACGGCAATGTAGCCGGCGCCCACAATGGCCACCTTTTTCGGCAGCGTCTCAATGTCAAAGAAGCCGTTGCTGTTGACGCCGTGCTCGGCGCCGGGGATCGCCGGCGGGTCCGCCGGCCGCCCGCCCACGGCCAGCAGAATCTTCTTGGCGCGGATGGTGACCTCCTTGCTGCCGGCCGCGTCCGGCGCGTCGAGCGCCACCGTGACCTCGTTCTTGCCCGTCAGGCGCCCCCAGCCGCGCACGTACTCGACCTTGTCGTTGGCCAGGTTGCGCTCGTAGATGCCGTTGAGGCGCTTGACGTACGCGTCGCGCTTGTGCTTGAACGTCGTCCAGTCAAACGGCGCCGTCTGCTCGACCGAGAAGCCGTAGGCCTTGGCGTCGTGCAGCGCCTCGGCGAGGGCCGCCGCGTTGAACGTGACCTTTTTCGGCACGCAGCCCACGTTGACGCACGTGCCGCCGAGCCGCGCCGCCTCGACAATGGTGGCCTTGACGCCAAACTTGCTGCTGGCCATGCGCGCCGACGCCAGGCCGCCGCTGCCGCCGCCAATGACCAGGTAGTCCGTCTCCGTGGAAATGGGCGCCATGGTGCGGGCCGAGGACGACAGCTGTCGCGAGAGGGAGCCGAGTCGGGCAGACGCGGGGGAGGCCAGTGCGGACGAGGAGGCGAGGCGAGGCAACACGCGCGAGGAGGAGGAGGAGGAGAAGCCGAAGCTTGACGAGGACAGCGAAATCGAGCGGGTCGTCGAGGCTCGAGCCAGCAGAGAGAGGGATCGCATGCGGGAGGGAGACGGCGGAAGACGTGCGAGTGCGCGGCAGGACGATACGAGGCGTTGTGCAGAGCCGAGGGTCGCTGACGACATGGCCGATGGCGGGGTCGCCTTAGCGGCGGCTTTATATACGGCGGCCGCAGCGGCTCGTCGAGCTGTTGCGCAAGTGGGCGCCTGTATTTCTAATCCGGAAGGCGCGAGGCACCATGCAGGAACTGCAACAGAAGACAAAGGAAGGTGCTGTCGGCTGGGGGGCGTCAGGGACGACCGTCTGGCAGTCTTCTCGCCGAATCCACACCTGCTCCGAGCTCCGCCGAGGTTTGTCACGAATGCAAAAATACGCTAGGTGCATGAGCTGGGCGGTGACGTCGACTGCTGTACCTCAGAGCTGTCTCGCTCGATCTCGGTGGGCTCGGTCGAGTGTTTTGCATTATTCCACGCCGCTCTCGTGACTTGATTGGGTGTGTTTTTATATCTCGTTTAAGTGAAGAATTCAAAGATGCTTTATTATTTTTAAGATTTGAAAGATAAACTGAAATTATCGTATCACGGTGTGAAAAAGTAAAGGAAAAATAAAGTAAAACAAAACTAAAGAAAGAGGAAAAGAAAATGAAAGGAAAAAAAAGTAAAGAGAATAGAAAAAGAAAAGAAAACAAAAAGAAAAGAAAACAAAAAGAAAAAAAAAGAAAAGAAAAAAAAGAAAAGAAAAAAAAGAAAAGAAAAAAAAGAAAAGAAAAAAAAGAAAAGAAAAAAAAGAAAAGAAAAAAAAGAAAAGAAAAAAAAGAAAAGAAAAAAAAAAGACGTGACAGCTGATTGGCTCGAATCGGACAAACGCCAAACAAACCCCCGGCCTGGAGACAGAAAGTTCCCCTCCAACAGCTATGCGATGGCCTTTCTTGGCTGGCGGACGAGAGCGCGGCCCCCTCTCCAAACGGCGCCTCGGCTCTCGTTTGCTCCGCTCCCAAGCGGCCGCAGAGCCCTCGCTGCACACAGAACAAGGGCCGCCGAGGATGAGAGCGCGGGCTCGCGTCTGCCGGCGCTCAAGCTGGCGGCTCTTCGCGACCTGGCCATCCTGTGCGGCCGCCACTCCTCCGGGACGCGAGCGGCGTTGCGCGCCGAGCTCGAGACAGCCATGGACGAGGCGCCCGCAGACGAGGCGTCTCGCCCACAGCGCATCCTCTCCATCGACATGGGCGTCCGCAACCTAGCGTACTGCCTCTTGGCCGTGGACGCGCCGTCTGCCTCCTCCTCGCCGGGCCGCCGGGCCGTGCCCCGCCTGGAGGCGTGGGAGCGCCTGTCGCTCATCGACGACGACAAGGCAGGGGCCGACGATGACGACGGCCGCGCGCGCGGCAAGCCGCCGGCCTCGGCATTCGCGCCGCCGGCCATGGCGGCGGCGGCCGCGCTCCTGGTCCGGGACCGGCTGCTGCCGCTGGCACCGACGCACGTGCTCATTGAGCGCCAGCGGTTCCGGTCGGGCGGCGGCGCGGCTGTGCTCGAGTGGACCGTGCGCGTCAACTCGCTCGAGGCAATGCTGCACGGCATCTTTGCCTACCGACAGCTGGGAAGCGGCGGCGGCGACGGCGCGTCTGCCCTGGCGATCCACGCCGTGAGCCCCCAGCGGGCGTCCCTGTTTCTGCTTCGGGGCGGCCTCGGCGGCGGCAGCGGCGGCATCACGCAGAAGGCGTCGCCGGCGTCGCCGGCGGCAAAGGCCAAGGAAAACGACATCAAGGCCGTCAAGGAGGCCTTTGTGGCCGGTCTTTTGCGCACGCCGGGGCCGCTGCTGACGCAGGACGCGCGCGTCCGCGGCATGGCCGACGCATATCTGCTTCGCTGGGACGCCAAGCAAGCCAGGCAGGCCAAAGTGCGTCAAAAGGCCCGGCCCCGTGCCGAGGGACAGCTGTCTCTGAGCAAGATTGACGACTTGGCCGACTGCGTGGCGCAGGGGCTCGTCTGGCTCGCGTGGGAGGCCAACAAGGCGACTCTCCGGGAGCAGGGAGCAGAGGGCCTGGCAAAGCAGAGCGGTTGAAGGTGTTGTAATGGCAAGACGTCTTTGTTTTACTCTTTCTCCCAGTTTCCTAACCTGGCAGCCGTCTTGCTCTCGACGTTGGCAAGAAGTATTCCAGAAACAGTGTAATACTCGTACACATACGAGCAATGCAGTGAAGCGTCTGCAGACACCGTACGGAGCACCTCGATCTGCCATGGGCGCGCAGAGGAATACGTGCTTTTGTGAAAGGCTTTTCTATCCCAAAGTTGTTGAAATCTGAAAACAGAACCGAGATGGACGGCCCTCCGCAGGGGCTGTTTCACTGCAGCAAAGACGGCGGGTTCAGGTCGTATTGTCACATCCACTTTCGCGTGTCTTGGAGTGCGGCGCACTGCTCGATGCAACATGGAAACGTGCAGCCAGAGTTCTCGTCATGTCCGAAGATGACGTTCCTTCCGTCAAGGACTTTGATCTTGCCTCTTTTGGCATCTACGAGTACTTCGTATCCGCTGGAGCTCGGGAAAGAGCGATGGTTTTACTCGTAGAAAGTTTGCGTTTCAGGAAACGCCCCGCGCTGCGCACCTGCCTGCCACACCGTGGTCGGTCCAGACTGCGCGGCGCGGTTGTACCTGCAGGACGCTAAAGGCAGGAGACGAGCCGCTGTGGCAAA
Organism: Sporothrix cf. nigrograna; assembly: GCA_019925305.1. Classification (NCBI taxonomy): domain Eukaryota; kingdom Fungi; phylum Ascomycota; class Sordariomycetes; order Ophiostomatales; family Ophiostomataceae; genus Sporothrix; species Sporothrix cf. nigrograna. The sequence continues at coordinate 135,711 of JADHKR010000060.1, read as the reverse complement.
GCGCTGGGCGCAACCATGAAGCAAATTAAACTGGGGAAGGAGCCCGCGCAAGGCTTAAGAGGCCGTGTGTTTTGCGTTTCGCACTGTTCCGTCGCAGACGAGCCGTCGCCACGCGGCCGCACAGGAGACAACACAGGAACTACAGACAGGATGAGAAGAGGCGATGGCCGAATCATGTTGAAAGAAAATTCTTTCCTTTTGCGTCCAAAGCACGGCGCTGCCGTTTGCTCGGCCGCGGCACTGTGCGCGTCCGTGTCTTGTCCCAGCGTTGCGGCTAGAACGTGCGCTAGCGCGGACTCGCCCCTAAAACGCCCAACGCAGCGTCTTCCGGCTGTCGAGTCTGGCTCTTTGCCCCCTGTCTCCTGTCGCCCAGCGTGTCGACTTTTCTCCACCCCGCCCCTTTTCGCAGGCGTTTTTATTTTTATATTTCTTTGTGTTTTTGACGTCTTTGGGCGCCCGTTTTGCGCCAGATCGTTGCCCTTTTTGTCGCCCTTTCGTCGTCCTTTTCTTTTCCCTCTTCTTTTCAAAGATACGAGGACGCCTCTCGCACCTTCCCCGCCGACCCGTGTTACGGCTCGCTCCTGCATTGCGTCGGTCTTTGCGACGGTCGCTGCTGCTGCGGGCTGTGTGATACGCGCCGCCTCCTGCCCCTTTCCCTCGCCCGCCCGCCTCGCTCCTGCCGGCCATTCGCGTTTCTGCTTCCCACAACCCCGTGGTGCTCTCGCCATCGACCGTTCGGAGAGCATCTCGCCGTTTGCCTCTTTCATGCCAGCTTGCCACGCTTTCCCGGATCCCCGACGCGCCCGCCCGCCGCCGACGACTGCCCGACCGACTCGCATGCGTCGCCCCGCCCTGGTTCTGTCTCGCATGGGCCTCAGCGGTCGCCTGCCGGCTTAGACAAGCCTCCTCGTTTTGGCCTCCTAGGCACGGCGCATCTCCGCACATCGGCGTCTCTCGAAACCCACTGGGCGACCCTCTCTCTCTCCCGCAGCATGGACAGATCCGACCGGCCCGACCGGCCCGGCCTGCCGCTCGGCGCGGGCACGCAGTCCACCGGCCGGGGCCTGCCGGAGAACCCGGCACAGAACCGCCGGCTGCCCGGCTCGAGCGGCAGCAACATCCCCCCCGTGCCGGCCATCGCCGCGGCCGCCGGCGGCATCGGCCTCGCAAGCATCCCGCTGCTGCCGCCGCCGCCGCCCGCGCCGTCCGCGCCGGCCATGCCGCTCGGACGCGGCTCCGGCTCGCTGACGGCCTCGGCGCCGATTGCAGCCAGCCAGGTGATTGCGCTCGCGCGCGAGGCCATGAAGGACGCGCTGCGGCACACGGACCAGCAGGCCGGCGACGGCGGCGACATCAACAACGAGCTCAAGCCCGGCCTGACCATCGACCTGAGCCGCAAGAACATCCAGCGACTGCCCGACGAGGTCGTCGACATTATCATGAACAAGCTGGAACGGTGAGTCGCCCGAACGGCGCGCACAAGGAAGCCCTCGCTGACCAGGCCTCGCTCTGCAGGCTCGCGCTGTCGCACAACAAGCTGTCCGGCTTCCCTGCGCGGTTTGCCGAGTGCTCCTCGCTGCGCTATCTCAACGTCCGCAACAACGACATCCGGGAGTTTCCCTTGCCTGTAAGTCCCCATCACGTGCCCACTTGCCAGCACGTGCCAGCTTTGGCACCGCCCTCACTTTCTCGTGCTGACTGTGCAGCTGTGCGACCTGCGCTCCCTCGAGATCCTCGACCTGGGCCGCAACAAGCTGCGCGTCCTGCCGCCCGAGATCGTGCGGCTGACCTCGCTCAAGGTCTTTGCCGTCCAGAAGAACCGCATCGAGGAGCTGCCCCTGTGTCTCGCCGACATGGCCTCCCTGCAGATGCTGAAGCTGGACGGCAACCCCATCCGCTTCCCGCCCCCGGACGTCCTGCAGGTGCAGGCCAGCGGCCCGCCCAACGAGGGCTTTCTCAAGGAGAGCGAGGTCACCGACGTCACCATCACCTCGCACGTCAAGAAGTTTCTGAAGCAGGCCGGGGTGCTCGGCCGCGTCGAGGCCGCGGCCCCTGCCGGCAGCGCCGCCCTCTCGGCCGCGGCGGCCTCCGCCAGCGGCCCGGCCTCGGGGCCCTCGTCCGGCGGCGGGTCCGGCAGCGGCGCGGGCGCGGGCCCCGGCGGCGGCGGCCCCGCCCCGCACGCCGGGGGCGGCCTGTCCGACACGCCGACGGACGACTCGTCGGACCCGCTCGAGCCGCCGCGGCTGCTGCCGGCCAAGCGCGTCACCAGCGGCCGCTTCCCCATCAAGGTCAACGGCAGCGAGGTCGGCGATCTCCGCTCGCCCAACCTGCAGCGGCCCCCGCCCATCCCCACACGCTCCCACTACCGGGGGCTGTCCCAGCAGAGCACGGCCGTCCGGCGGCCGCCCGGCGTCATGCCCCTGACCATCGGCAGCGTCAACGAGCGCGTGCGCAGCAACTCGGAGACCACCCTGCTGCCCACGCCCGGCGGCGCCGGCGGCGACCGTCCGGGCAGCGAGCGCCCGGGCGAGCGCTCGCGCCGCATGGGCATCGTGTCGAAGCGGGCCCAGGAGCTGGGCACGCTCACCGAGGCCGAGGTCAACAACCGCTTCAGCCACTACCGCGGGCTCAGCCACGGCTCGGCCATGACGGGCAGCACGGCCGTGGGCCCCACGATCGCGGCCGCCGACGCCGCCAAGAGCCCGGCCAGCCCCCTGTCCGAGCTGGCCAGCCAGCGCCCCGTCTACGTGCGGCGCCTCTCGATCCTCCCCGAGCGGCGGCGCGAGTCCAAGTTCTGCGACCCCGTCGTCGAGGTGGCCAAGGGCGTGCTCTACTCGGTCTTCCAGATCCACCCCATGATCCAGATGCTCATGAGCCTGGCCAACGACGGCTCGACGCGCCGCTCCAGCCTCGAGATTGTCGTCTACAACACAAACTCGCACGTCGTGCAGCTCGAGCGCGAGATCCAGCGCCACGACCTGGCCGTCGACTCCGGCGAGGCCGCCGGCCTCGAGAACGAGAACGTGCACAGCGCCTGCGTCACCCTGCTGCACGCCTACGACCACATCTGCTCGCTGCTGCGCGTCAACGTCGACCTGTTCCTCGACAACGGCGACCCGCGCTACGTGCGCACCCTGCTGCTCCACCTCTACCACAGCATCATGGAGCTGCGCGTCGCCTCCGCCGGCACCGTCACGCAGCACGGGTACCGCAAGTCGGTCTCGGGCGCCTCGGCCGACCGCGCACCGGCAGCGGCAGCCCCACCGGCACCGCCGTCTTCTGCCGCTTCTGCCGCAAACGCAGCCGTCTCGGTCAACGCCACCATCAAGCCGCCTCTTCCCCACTCGCGCGACACCTCGGTCATGTCGACGCCCACGGCCGACCGTCCCGGCCTTGCCGCCGTCCGCGGCGCGCGCGGCAACAGCCTGTCGCACAACCCGAGCAACCTGCGCGTGGCCACGGACGTGCCGCTGCCCGGCGCTGTGCCGTTCATCAGCGGCACCGGCCGCACAGCCACAATCACGTCCACGTCCGCCACGCCGCGCTCCGGCGAGTCGTTTGCCTCCACGAGCAGCCGCGGCGGGCCGACGACCGACTTTTCCGAGGAAGAGCGCATGTTTGACAAGATCTTCTTGTCGCTGCAGACATCGACCGACGTGGCGCTCCGGCTCCTGCCCGGCCTGAACAGCCAGTACGCGGCGTCCCTGCGCGCCGCCCTGGCCCAGCGCGCCCCCGAGCAGGTCGCCCGCGACTGGCGCATCCTGCTGGGGCGCTGCGCCGCGGCCATCCAGCAGACGGAGACGCTCAAGAGCCGCCTGTCCAACATCAAGCTCAAGGAGCCCGGCCTGCGCTGGCAGGACGCCTACTGGAGCCTGTGCGTCAACTTTTTCGACGCCTGGTACAGCTTTGCCGACATGGTGCGCAGCGACAAGACCGCCATTCAGCTCCCCGTCGACACCCGCATCCGCCTCCGCCCGCTGCACCAGTGCATCAAGGACACGACGCGCCTCATCCTCCGGTCGCCGTGGGCCTACACGCTGCGCCAGTCCAACATGCTGGCCAGCACGACGAGCCCCCTCAGCGGCGGCAGCAGCGTCCTGAGCGGCGGCGGCGGCGGCACCAGCCAGGCCGTCCAGCTGCCCATGACGCCGCAGAGCGCCGCTCTCGGCCCGGCCGTGCAGGCAACCGTCCCGTCCACGCCCCAGAGCGCCTCGTTCAACAATGTTTTTTCGGGGAACCTGTTTGAGCGCGCCGACACGCTCATCTCGTCGGGCGGCATCTCCATGTCCCGGACGGGCACGTTTTCGTCGACGTCGGGGTCGTCCGGCCTCAACTCCATCTCCAGCACCCTCTCGGCACATCCAGACGGCGGCATCACGCCGTCCTCCATGCTCAGTCCCGGCCCGCTCGGGCCTCTCCCCTTCCGTCTGAACAACGGCAACAAGGTTGCGTTTTAAACAGACGGCAAGTTCATCTTGCTGCCTCGCGGCCGCATCCCGCCATGTATTCCCAACAACATATACCCTGTCTCCTGGTTGATTGCTTTGAGCTTTTTAGGGTCTCTTTTGGTTTTTTGGTACCGCTTGTTTTACACTGTCTGTTCTGCTTTTGGTTGGCTTCCCTTCATTCCCCATGGGCGCAAGTGTACATGTCTTTTCTGCTCTTTTCGTCTTGCTTTTCGTTCCCTCATTTGTTTGTCTCTGGCGCATATCGTCACGCGACTGTCATGTCGGCGTTTTCATTCCTTTCAGCATAGCCAAGGCGTCGTACCTATTTTTGTTTTACCGTTTTGGACTTGGTTTGGGTTGGCCTGCTTTTTGTTTGTCGTTTGTCTTGCGTTTTGTCGCTGCATTTTTGGGCGTGGTTGGAAGTCAAAAACAACGGACAGGAGCAAAGGAACCTTGCGGGATTCAGGACTATCGTTTTTGATGGGTAGTTTCAAGAATTGCATTCATTGCGCAAAGGAGAATCGGCAACTCTTGACTGTATGATAATCTTGTGTGCCTAGAATCAACACTTGCAAGTTCTTTGCCGCTTCGTCAAGTGCATGACATCAGCGGCGCCATGGAAACACAACCGCGCCGGAGAAGCTGCCACGAGATTCCTGACCGCGCTACACGACTTTCCGGAGAGATACGTCGGGCGGATCCCAAACAACATCCCGGTATCCGAGCCGCGGCCGCGCCGGGACGCGGCCGAGGAGAGCCGTCCTTTGCTGGCTGTCCGGGTCCGCCGGCGAGAGCGGCGGCAGGTCCAGCTGCATGTGCCGCCGATTGGCAACCAGCAGGACCTGTCCGATGTGCTGTCCGGCCATTTGGTGCGGGCTGCTCAGCCGCTTCCCCTCCCACGCAAACGCACGCTTGCCGCTGTCGTCGCCGTCCCTGTCCATGCCAATGGCTTCGCGGGCGAGCCAGCTGACGCTCCCGTACAGCAGCGTGGCGTCTTCGTCGGTCCCGGCGTGGTACAGGCCGACGCCCCAGCACGCGAGCTGCAGCGGGTCGCCCGTGCCGTACGGCGTGAACGCGTTGCCGACATTGTTGACGCCGAGGCAGGCAAAGAGGCCAAAGTCGCGCACGAGAGACGGTATAGGCAGGGTTCCGCGCGGCGTGCCGCCCGCTGTCCTCCTCTGGGCGTCGTCCGCCGCGCCGTCGGCCGGCCGGCCCATCATGTAGAGATCGCTCGTGGGCAGCCCGACAAAATAGACCGGCAGGCGGTTGCGCCGTATCGTGTCTGCAATCTGGGCGAGCTCGGCACGTGGCAGGCAAGTGAGCTGCGTTGCGTGGCCAATGACGACAGTCCTTGGTTTCCGAGTCGGGGACGAGGCGGCATCGCCACTTCTCTTGCCCTTGGCCCGCTCTGCCCAGCCGTGCCGGCTGAGAGCGTCGAGAACGTCGTAGAGGAGGGGCCTGTCGGCCCAGCTCTTGTCCTGGCGGTCGCCGGTAAACGCCTTGAGGTTGTAGTCGAGATGCAGGTCGAGGTGCAGGCCGTACTTGAGCGCCGTCGTCACCGCCCAGTCAATGGCCATCTCGGCCTGTGCGCGCGTCGCTTCGACGTACGGCGTCACGCCGAGCACGCTGATGGTCCTTGCCGCAGGGCCCTCGCTGTGGTTGGCCTCCAGGACGGCCTCCATAGCCGCCCGGTTAGCCTCGCCCGCGTCGCCGGTGAACAGCACCTCCTGCGCAAAGGCGCACACCTGCACGGCGAGCCGGCCCGCGAATAGGGCCCGCAGCCGGCCGGCCACGGCCACAGCGACGGTGCCTCGGCCGGCCGCCTGCGCATCCACCTCGACAAACACGCGCGCGCTAGTCACGCCCTGGGCATAGCTGGTGGCGAGAAGCTGGAGCCCGCGCTGGTGCAGGTCCGCCTCGGTGAAGCGCGTCTTGGCCACGGCGGTCGTCGCCAGCGCCTCGGCAAAGGACCCCGTCCGCGGGAGGAGATCCGAGTAGCCCGGATGCTCGGGATGGCCTTGCGGTTCTCCGCAGCACCGGGGCGACGTCAGCAGGTACGCCTTGTCCAGGTGCAGATGCGGGTGGCAGAGCGGCGGCAGCAGGAGCTGGCAGGAGACGTCGCCGTCGTCCTCGGGACCCTCGGCTGGCTTGGAAGGCTGAATCAACTCCACCACGCCGTCGACAAGACTGATGTCGCATGGCGTCGAGGAGGCAAGTCCGGCAGCGCTGCCGGGCTCGGCAATAATCACGTTCCGGAGCTTCATCCCCAGCGGCTGTCAGATTCTGTTCGCGAATGCCAGAGTCAGGTTGGAAAGCCAAATGGCTGTGCGTAGGCGGTCGTGGGCTTTTGATGGACGGCCGTCGGCGCCAGCCGAATGGTGTTATCGTAGTGTGTTGCTGCCACGCGATGATCCAGATATTGGAGATAGCGGATGCGGGGGGCTTGCAAGACGTCATGCCCGAAGCCTCCCGAGCCAAGATACCAACATCGTGTATTCGTCGTTCATCCCAATCTGCTGGCGTCTTGATCGTAATCTGGAGGCTTTCATCTCGCAAGATTTCGTCAATTCGTCTGCCTCTAGTAAAAGATACAAAAAAGAGAGAGCCGTGCGTGATAAAATCGTTTCTCCGTGACAAGGAACAAAAGGCAAAAAAAACAACTGAACAAGTGAGACAAGATCGTCAACGAGGCAAAAAAAGGTAGGGTCCAAAAAGAAAGCAGAAAAAAAGGGACAAGCCATTACAGTTGATTTGTTGCCGGAACATGGAAAAGAGGCCCGCCAGTCCAGAAAACGCGTTCCAAAAAGAAAAGAACTCGAAAAAGAAAAGAATTCAAATAATGGGACAGAGAAAAGAGACTGAAATAAAGGATGCCAATGTGTCAAACACGGGCGTTGCTTGTATGCTTGTCACGGCAGCTGGAAGGCACCGTCTACCATCGTCCAGCAAAGTCGTCAAAACGCCGGGATCCATGATGCAAGAGCGTGCAGGCGTGAAAGAACTGCCGCGCAAAAAACCAGATGGAAGATCCAATGCCCAAGAAGGTGGAGGACACAAGTATGGAGATTAGGCAAACTGCCGCTTCAAGTCCGCCCATTTTCTTGTCATTGTCTCATACTGCGCGTTCACCTGTTGATGAGTTAGCCATGAAATGCGTTGCTTGTCTCTCCGTGCGTAGACGTACCTCGGCGTATTGCATCTTGGTCCGCACCAGCTGTTCCTCCAGCTCGGCCATCTCCTTCTCCACGCGCTGGTTCTCCTCGTGCACCTTGGTGTTGCGACTCATGAGGTCGTCGCGCTCGGCCTTCCATGCCTGTTCAAGCTCTTCGGGCTGCTGTTCAATCACAACCTTGAGCTCGCGCACCTGGCCCCTGAGACTCTCGTTCTCGTCGCGCAGCTCTTCGTTCTGCACCTTGGTGTGCACGAGCTCGGTCGCAAGGGCGGCTTGCTCGCGGTCAACAGCCTCGATGCGCTCTTCAAACTTGCGCACCCTGATCGCCAGGCTCGCGTTGGTCGCGCGCAGCGTCTCCAGCTCCGCCTCGCGCTCCTTTTCCGTGCGCGTCTTTTCCTCCCACTCGGCCGTGTAGGTCTTGATCAGCTCTGGCGTGAGCTTCACCTCGCAGGCGTCCCGCACAAACTGGTCGGCCCGGTACACCTCCTTGTCTAGGCTAGAGGAGGAGCTGCCAAAGAAACCGTTTTCGAGAATGCTGCCGGCGCTGGGGCTGACATCAATGTACACGTCAAAGAGGCGGTCCTTGAGGAAGGTGGTCAGCTGGGACATGTCCGACATGCCCAGGAGGGTGGCTGCATTCTTCTGCATCAGGACAATGCCAAACTTGAGGATCGCGGACAGGCCTTCGGAGAGGATCAGATCATAGATGCGGAGAACGAGCTGCAGCGGGAACCGATAGGCAAAGAGGGTCAGGAACCACTGCGTGGCGTAGAGGTGGGGGGAGATGCCTCTCCGGTGCAAGTGGCAGTACAGCGCAGGCTCGAGGTCTTCAAGTAGGCGTTCAAAGAGGTACAGATGCATGTGCAGTCCCGGCATGTCCTGGATGAACAGATCACGCAGACGGTACTGGTTCATAAGGCGGACGAGCAGGCAAAAGGCTTCTTCCTCGGGCATCTACTTGGGGTTAGCGTCCGTGCTTTCGTTTTCGCAGAGCCATCGCAAGGGTCAGGCACTCACGTTGAAGAGAATCGGCATGATCAAAAAGTTCATGCCCTGAGCATAGCCAACGGCTTCGTCAAATAGCGCATAGGCCTTGCAGACACCAAAGAGGCCGTCCTGTAGACCTTGGGCTGCTGCAAACTTGGAGTAGCTTGTGCGGGCACCAAGGTCACGGCGGATCGCCTTTTCAAGCTTCTGCAGGGCAGCCGCATCGTCCTTTTCCTTCTTCTTACGCTGGGCTGCGGTCGTCGGGCTCTCTTTTTCAACGACAATCGATGCCGTCGTCGCACTGCCGCTTGCAGCGCCGTTGCTGGCAGCCGAAACAGAGTCGCCAGAGTGGACAGACGAGGCAGAAGACGATGTGGTGTCTTTGGCCAGCACCGGTACGGGCGCGCTGTTTTGCCGCTCCTTCTCGCGCTCTGTGCCGCGGGCCAGCAGGTCCTGGTAAACAAGCTCGAGCTCGGTGTTTTTGCTCTGCGCGAGCACCTGCCAGACGACGCCACGAATGGCGTTGGGAATGCCCGTGGTGATGGCCTTGTTCAGCTCCTCTGCACTTGACCGTGCCACGGCGGCGGGCCCCTCGTAGATCACGGCTTGCCAGAGATCCCAGTCAACCGCATCGTTGCCGTTGCTTGACGGGCCGGCTGTTGCGCCCGACACAGTGCCTGGAGCGAGGCTAGGATTGGGGCTGGAGGGCATCGGGGAAGCAGGGACGGGCTCGTCGCCAGACGATGGTGCAGGAACGGCAAGGCTTGTGACTGCGAGTTTTGGCGAGCCCGCTCCCTCTGGCGCAGCCGCAGCCACTGCCTTGTCGTCGGGGGACGCTCCAGCGCCAGTGGCAGTCGCTTCTTCTCTCTGGCGAATCATCTTGAACCGATCCTTGAGGCTGTTGCGTCCCGTGCCTCTCCGGGATTCGGACTCTTCTTCGAGCTTGCTGAGCATCATTTCGGGGTTGCTTGTGAGCGTGGCGACGGAGCTTGCCGTGTTCCTCCGTGGGGAGACGGATGGCGGTGAGACCTGCGACAAAGGCGGTGAGGTGACAGGGGCGTCCTTGCTGCTGTTTCGTGACAGCCACGAAAAAGGACTCGTCAATTTTCGGGTCGCAGCTGGCGGAGGCGCACCAAGAGGAGGCACAGAAGACAGAATGGGCTGCGGTTTAGAGGCTGTCTCGCTGGTATTGGACGGCGACCACGGAATGGAGGGAATAACGCTCGTGAAGCTGCTGAGGGACAGGGTCTTTGACGACAGGTCCTTCTCGGGGACAGGCGGAGGCGGGGGCGATTTTGCCGACGTGTCGTCGTCAAGACTGACCGTGTCGAGATCTGCAGCGTTGGCAACGCCGATGCCGGGAAGAGGGGATGACTTTCGTCGATTGCCGCTGGCCTCGCTGTTGGCCTCACTGTCAGAGGCAGGCGAAACGGCCACAGGCGGCGAGGAAACAGCGTCTTCGGCCCCGGCAGTCTCGCTGTCGGGCTTTGCACCGGCGTCTTTCTCGGCGTCTTTCTCGGCAGCCTCCTTGTCGCTGTCTGCAGCAGGCGGCGCAGCAGGACGGCCGCGGATTTTCTGAAAGGCCTTTTCCAGCTCCGATTTGCTCGCGTCGGTGGGCGGTACGGCCGTTTTGGACAGGCGAGAGGACGTGAGGGATGCTTTGCGGTTGGTCAGGGAACGGACAGAGGCGGTGTCCTGGGCGTCTTCAAACGTGTCCTGTTCGTGAGACGGCGTACAGCGTCAGCTATCAACTCTAATAATAGATGCGGGCTTGGTGGCTTTTGGGCAGCCGGAGGCGGCACGCCACGCCGCGGACGCGAGCTCACGGCATGGCCCATGGAAGGCGGGAGGCACGAGAGAGCATGCAGACTTACCGTTTCGTGGTCGGAGCTGTCTGACGAGGCATCGGCCGGGGGAGCCTCGACAGGCGACACCAGCTCGTCTTTGGGGTCCGACATGGCTGCCCAGGGGCGGAGAGCGCGCGCAGGTGTTTCGGCACGGGAGACAGGCAGAGAGATTTGATGTTTGGGGCAGCTGGTTTGCGGAGAGGATCGTCTCTGTCGGAAAGGCGGGGGGAAGAGGTCGAAAAGGAGACAAAGAGCAGACTGACGATCGAGGCGGCGAGAAAAGGGAGAGGGGACGAAGGCGGCGGTCGAGAAAGCGAGCAACGGATGCAGCAGCGGACACAGCAAAGGGGGACAAATGAGTGACGTCTGGCTGCGGGCAGCAGGAGAAACGAGGGCAGAAAGAAGGAGAGGAAGTTGGAGAGGTTGAAGTTTTTGAGAACGTTTGGGCAGCACCGAAATTGCACAAAATCGTCGTCTGCTCCTTCTCAGAATAGATACGGTAGGAAACGCGACACAGCCCTTCCTTCCGATCTGGTTTGCTGGAGCCCCCCAAAATGAACAGGCCCAGGCTGCTCCTGCTGTAAATAGGACCAGATGTGCCATGCACAGCGAGAGCGACCCGCTCTTTTCAGGAGCAAGCGTCGTATTTTTGCGGGGCTGGGAAACAACGAAACAACGCTATCCAGTGGTGTTTGCTCGGGGAAGGAGCAATGGGCCTACGACCACGATGCTCACGAATATTACGGCGCACTCCAAGGAAAGAGCCTTGATCAGGCGAGGCAGTCGTAACGCGAGACTGAAGACGACGGGATCTACTGTGCGACGGCACGTGACCATCTCGGATGCAGCAAATGGCAAACTGCGTACTCGTACATTGGTCTGCACTCGCTGGAGCCTCTCAGAGCGGCCCATAGAAACACAAAACTTCCAGAGCCAAACGAGGGCGGCTTTCATCTGATCTGAACCCCGGCCTGGCTGTGGTGCAGGGGTGCCAGCATGAGAGCGGCAGATTAGCAGGTTACCCGTACAAGGTGAAAAGGGCGCAGGCTCCAGAGGGATGCAGAAATACCAGACAGGAGCCTGTTTGTTTGCTGTTCTTTGTTCCTCTGTAGCCAGGGGGTGGATGGCATGCGACGTGCGCAAGCGTGGTCCACCAGGTTTATATTTATGCAGCCAAAGGACGGCCACTTTTCAAGGGAGATGAGGGGATGGCAGGCTTTTCTCGGCGAGGACACAAAGACGGACAGACTTTTTTTTTTTTCTTTTTTCTTTTCAGAGCGGACAGCCAGTCGCACATGGACATCGTTCACGGCATGTCACAAAAACGGCGTTTGTCGTTGTGCAATTTTGTTGTCATTGCAGGCCCCAGTGAGACGATACGGTATAATAAACATGACACGAGGACAAGAACAGTGGCTCGGCAGCATCACGGCGCGAGGCTGGCCGGCATTCCGCCCGGCCAGCCGTGCTTCTCCCGAGACGCCGCCCACGCCCTCCCCCCCTGCCCCCCGCCCCTCCTCCGCGTGCTTGCATAGTCATTGATAAAAAAGCTTTTTTGAATGTTCCGGGAAACGTCCCTCTGGCAAATGCGTGTAACCAAAGGACTCCCCCCGGGGTCCCCAAACGCCTGGTTTTTGTCTCCGTTTTGTGTTTGGTTGTATTTCTTTTTCATGAGTCCCTCTCGCCCCCGTCCCTCCAGCACATTCGCCCGGATTTACCGGTGCAGCTTGCGCTGGTAGAAAGCGAGCTCCTCGCCCTCCAGGATGTAGCCGTCGCAGCGGCCCGACTGGCCGGGACGGCTGGAGACAACAGCGTACAGGCGGCCGGCCTCGAACTGGCGCTCGAGGGCGCCGTCGACCTTGCCGGAGGCGGCAAAGCGGGCGGCCTGCTTCTTCTCGACCGAGTTGGACTTCTTGGCGGGCTCCTCGGCGTTGCCCTGCTTCTGCTGCCGCCGGCGGCCCAGCGGCTGGCCGTAGTGGGCCTCGTACCACTGGCGGAAAGGAGCAGCATCAATCTGGATGACGGCCGACTTGGTCAGGGTGTTGGTGCGGACCAGCTCGTTGTTCGACGGGTGGTAGGCGACGCCGATGATGCGGGTCTTGCGGGTGCAGCCCTCCGAGGCCCACGAGAAGTTGCCCGAGTCCAGGCGCAGGGCGCGGTACTTGTGGTTGCCGCCGCGGGTGCGCACGGTGTGCACGCGCTTGGCACCGATACGGGTGTTGGCGGGCTGGCGGCCGGCCTCGAAAGCGCGCTTCTTCCCTATTGGCAAAGGTCAGAACGTATGTCCATGGTGAAAAAAAGAGCAGCGGGCGACAGGCTGAGCACACGACGGTGCCGCCTGCCTCCCTTCTTCTTTCCCAAGTCCGATACGGGCTTTCGAATGTCTCCCGTCCTCCTCTTTTTTTTCCTCTTCTTTTCCTCGTTTCTCCGATCAGGGGTTCGACGCACGGTAGTAGGCACGCTTCGCGCCGGAGGCGGAGCGCTTGTGGCGAGAGTCTCTGGAGATACCCATGGTGAATGTCTGGACGAAAGAGAAATGTCAGCATTGGCCACGAAAAGCAACAAAGATTGGGCTGGCAACAGGGCCCGAGGAACCGGGTGTTTTGCTCAGACGACCGTCAATCCCGTTGCGGCAATGGCCCTTCCACCGGACGGAGGTGCGACGTACCTTGCGCCTGGTTGCTGGTGGGCGGTGTTGTCGTGATGGTTGGGGTGGAAGAAGTTGAAAAGAGCGTCGATGCAAGCCGAAAAATGATGGGCAAGACTTTTTGGCGCAGCCAGCGAAAATTGCGGAAACCCTCAAAAAACTAGTGCGCACAAAATCCTCAATTTTTTTGAGGGGCGGGGCACCAAAAACCTATGAGCGCGCTGTGGTCATGTGACATTACCTAGGACAGTGCTAAATACAGTGCATATAAAAGGTTGTATCGTATCATGCACTGTACGAATAATGATGTTGGAGAACGACCACCCAAACCTTCAGTGTGAATACTGCCATATCCAACACCAACCTGATAAAATCGTATGCCATCGTTTCAAGGATTCCCGCATTGTCCACTGTCATTTGTCGTTCTGTCCGGCGCCCGCTGCTGAGCTTCTGGTATCATACCAGATTTCCGGGCGGTCAATGTAGTCAAGGAGGCTCCGGAGAGGCCCGTATACCTCGTCCAGTTCAAGCTCTTCCGCCGGCCCTTCCGGCAGCTCTTCTGTCGGCTCTTCCGTCGGCTCTTCCGTCGGCTCTTCTGTCGGCTCTTCCGTCGGGCTGGCACGCACACCGGCTGTGTCGCGAGCGCAGACGTGCTCCTGCTGCGCGTCACCGGTGGAGGCACCGGCCAGCGTCCCTTCCGTTCCTTCCGGCCCCTGATCTTGTCTTGCCAAGCGGCTGTGCCGTGGCTGGTCAAGGCTTTGCAGCTCGTCTTGTCCAGCGCCGTGCTCGTCGTTTTGCAAGGGCCATGCCGTCTGTGCAGCCTGCATGAGCCGGTCGGACAAAACGGTGTGCTCTCCAACGACCGCGGACGACGAGCTGCCAATGGGCTGCAGCACGGGCTGCAGCACGGGCTGACTGCTGTTGGGATCGGCTTCTGTGATGCTCCCCGATTTGCCTCCCGGAGACCGGGCCTCCTCCTTCTCCGCCGCTGGTGCTTGGGCCGGGACAGGGCAGCCCGGCGTGCTCACCGCGCTCTTCACGGGTGTGCTTCCGACAGGCGTGTTCTGCGCCGGTGTGTTCTGCGCCGGTGTGTTCTGCGCCGGTGTGCTGTAGGCCGGACACCGGGGCCCGCCACGCGCCGCCCAGTCTCGTCGGCCGTCTTTGAAGTGCAGTTGCAGGTCGATGCTATCGGACGAATTGATATCAAGGCATTTTCCGGCCACGCTGGCCAGCGAGCAGAGGCCGTCGCCCAGGCCGCGGTGAGGGCCGTATCCAGCGTCTGCACGTGCCATCTCCGCCGTCCTGACCTCCGCACAGTCCTGGACACCGTCCACGTCATTGCCGTTGCCGCTTGACGAGGTATCGCTTTTGCTGACCGGGCGGACGACAGACCCTGTGCTGGCCGTGCTGGCCTGCGTATCCTCGCGCCGCTGCAGCACAGGAAACGGGGGCGGTGGCGGCGGCGGACGGCCATCGCCGATCCGGGCGACGTCGGCGTAGCTGAGCACGGGCAGACGCGCCGGCGCGGCGTTTGCCGTGGGAACCCAGTCCATGGCGGTGGGCGACAAGCGAAACGACTTGTGGCGGATCGAGTCGCCAGCCGCACGGGCTGGGGGGAAAGACGCGTCGCCCGCTGGCTCGGACCGGAGACGCCGTGCGGGCGACGCGGTGCGGCTCGCCGCCAAAGACGCCCCGGGAGGCAGTTCGGAGGCGCGGCCCACGGCCGTTCGCCTGCGGATGCCAAAGACCGAGTCGGCCGCCTCCTGCTGGCGGAGCGCGTCGCCAAACGTGGGCCAGGGATCGCGAGACGCAGGCCCGGCGTCGTCGTCGTCTGCAGCTCCGGACGCCGTGTCGGCGTCCGGGACCGCAACGCGGCTGCGCGGCCCAATGCCGGCGCGCGCGGGCGTGGAGGTCCGCCGGGAGGACATGAAGCGCGGGCTGGCACTGGCGCTGCTGGCGGCCGAGCCGGTCCTCTGCCTGCGCACGGCGAGGACGTGCCCCGACGCCCGCGTGCCTCGGCGCTGGGGATACATGGTGCCGCACGTCGTTGCCCGTGTCTGTGGTGAGCGTGTCTCGTCGGGGGGGCATCGCAGGCCGTTTGGCTACCGCATGATGGCGTTGGCTGGGCCTGCGGGTAGCTGCAGCAGACACGCCCTGCTCTGCGCATGCAGCCGGCCATGCGTCCGGGTTGTCGCGGCGACTGTTGTGCCGCGAACAGCTTTGGTTGGCCCAGGCGTGCCTTGAGCAACCGCACTCGCTGCCATGATGGACGTGTGCCGGGGCAGGCGAGAGGCACCTCTGCTTCCGTGCATCTCGGACGCTCTTTCCGCACAAAACCGAGATCTCCTTCTGTGTGCAAAAACCCACAAACGCTCTTTCCCAAAGCGGCGACGTCAAGCAGGGAAAGAACAGACGGCACGAGGTGTCAACGTGTCTGACTTGTATCTACTCGTAGGCGCTAATAATAATCAGAGCACACGTGAAAAGTTTATTGCTCCTCTGAGGACACTAATAATAACCACCGGCCGTTGCCCCAACCGCGTCGCCCCTGGCGCAGGTCCAAAACGGGAAGGCGCCGCCGAATCCGCCCATTGGAAGCTCTCCCCTACTTTTTCTCCCGGCATCTTGTTTTGCTCGATTTACAACCACGCCTCCGCCTCCACGGACCACGCCGCCCTTCTGTTCCTTGCGCGTCGAGCCCCAGAGCCATGGCCAACAACCTGACGCTCGCGGTGTCCAACCGCGGCAAGTCCGGCACGATCAAGCGGCTGCCCGCCTCGATCGACGTCACGACGGCGACGACCATTGAGGAGGTGCAGCAGCTGCTGGCCCGGCAAGCGGGCGTCAAGGACTACAACCGCATCGGCGTCTTCGACCCGGTGACGCGCAAGATCATCCGCGACCGCCGCGCCGTCCTCGGCGCCCAGGACAACGTGCTCGCCTCCAAGGCCATCCTGGTCCAGGATCTCGGTATGTCGGGCGCCGGCGCGCCGTCGCCGGCGACGCCCTGTCCTGCCCGTCCTCGCGCTGCTTTTGCTTGTCGTCTGTGTCTGCTGACTCTGTTTTCTCCAGGCGCCCAGATGGGATGGCGCACCGTCTACCTCATCGAGTACGCCGGCCCTCTCCTCTTCCACTTTGCCTTTTACTATCTGCGCCCCGTCCTCCCGCTGCCGGCCTTTTTGCTGGCCGGCCAGACGGCCGTGCGCAGCGGGCCGGCCACGGACGTGCAGACGGTCCTCTACGCCATGTTCCAGCTGCACTTTGTCAAGCGCGAGCTCGAGACGCTGTTCCTGCATCGCTTTGCCGCCAACACCATGCCGGCGCGCAACGTTTTCCGCAACTCGGCCTTTTACTGGCTGCTGGCGGGCCTCGTCGACGCCTGGTCGCTGTACGCGCCGCTGTCGCCGTTCCGGGTCACGGCGCAGTTCCCGGCCGCCGCGCCGCCGCGCGCGGGCTTTGGCTCCTCGGCCCTCGACTATGTCGGCCTCGCGCTGTTTGTGTTTGGCGAGCTGTCCAACTTTTCCGTGCACTACCACCTGGCGCACCTGCGGTCGCCCGGCGGCACGGAGAAGAAGATCCCCAACGCGTTTGGCAGCAGCCTGGTGACGTCGCCCAACTACATGTTCGAGGTCCTGGCGTGGGTCGGCGTGATTCTCATCTCCCGCGACCTCGCCGTGGTCGCCTTTATCGCCACCGGCACCGTCTACATGCGGTCCTGGTCCCGGGACAAGGAGCGTGCTCTCCGTCGCCTGTTCCCCGACAAGTACAAGAAGAAGAAGTACACCATGCTTCCGGGGCTGATCTAGGCGGGTGCAGGCGCTCTGTTGCAGGCGCTCTGTTGCAGGCGCTCTGTTGCAGGCGCTCTGTTTTGCAGGGCTGTCGTTGCTTGGCAGCAGGGAGGGCGAGCAGAGGACGGGCGAGACAGGGCGGGCGTTTCTCGTCGGTTCATGGAACAAATGGCACTCGCCGTGTATAAGCGCCAAATTACCCGTCTGTGGGAAAGACGGCAAAAAGCAGAGAACCTATCACAACCGCAGCGTTGAGCATTTTATAGAGACGTGTCCTTAATACGAGCACGCAACAACATTGGTATTCATAGAGAGAATTGAACAAGGTCAAATTCGGTCATCAAGGCATCCTGCCGTCGTAAATTCGTGGCACAAGTCGTGGGTTGTTCAGCTTTCAGCAACAGCCTGCTCGGATTGCCGTGGTTCTGTTTGCCCTGCGATTGCAGCTGCTTCGGCGTTTTCCGCCCTTTTCGGTGTTTCAGCTTTTCCCGGTTCAAGACCTGCCGCCGGCGCTGCCTCTTGCGCGTCTGGCGCGGCATCTGGCACATCTTGGATGGTCGCCTTTCGAGTTTGCTCGTCCTGGCCGACAGTCATATTCAGAACAGGGCCCGCGCTGTGCTCTGGGGTCTTGTCTGTGTCCTCTTTGTGAGAAGGCGATGCTTGCCCGTCGGCTGCGACAGCATTCACTGCGCCGCATTGGCTTGAAAGAGTCTCTCCGGTGTGACCGGGCACGGCCGGGTCGGACAACGCTGCGGTCTCGGCCAGGCCGTCCGTCGGTGCTGTTATTTCCCTCAGCCCGGAGACGCGTTCGTCCGACGCCGTGGGATTCGCCTCATTCTCGGCCGCGACGGCCTCGTCTCCCTTGCCGTTGGCCAAAGACGGGGCTTGGCGATCTCTGTCGACCGGCTCCTCGTCCGGCTTTGGGGCCTCAACAGCAACGGCGTTGCCCAAGGCGCGAGGCACCACTGTGTCAGCGCCCCCCGCTTCGCTCGGCTTAGCCTGGGTCTCTTTCCTCGGCCTCGCCCGGACATTCTCGACAATGTCCTCCATCTTGGCTTTGCCTTTGCCCTTTTTGTCCTTCTCGGGCGACGTCTGTGCTGTGTTTGTTGCTGCTCTGCCGGGGCTCTCGTCGCGGTCTCGGCTGCGGCTGCGGCTGCGGCTGCGGCTGCTGCCCGAAAAGTAGCTGCTGGAGCAGTAGCTTCCGCTGTAGCTGCTGCCGCCGTCGCTCTCGCCGTCGCTGCCCGCGTCTTGGCCGGCTTCCAGCCGGGCCGCGCGCCGCGCCGCCCGGCTGGCCCTGCGCTCGGCAGCGGCCTGCTCGCGGCGCTCGCGCTTCGCGCGGACCAGCCGCAGCGTCTCCTCGAGAGCGTTGAGGCCCTGGTACTGCATCTCGGTCCAGTTCTGCACGTGGCCCATCTCCTTGAGCGGCGCCGTCGCCTCGCGCACCAGATGCGCCAGGCCGTCGTTTGCTTTGCGCAGGCCCGCCACGGCCTTGCCCAGGTCACGCTGCTGGCCGGCAATCGCGCGCATGTTGCTGTGCATGAGCACAGCGCGGCTCTGCAGCTGCGAGTCGAGCAGGTTGGCGATGCTGGCGTCGAGGGCCTGGCGCGCCTCGGCAACACGGCGCTGTGCCGTCGCCGAGGGAAGAGACGGCTGGAGGCGGGACGCGGGCGGCGGCCGGCGCTGCTGCTGCTGCTGAGAAGGAGGAGGCGGGCCGGACATCATGACCGCCGGCGCCGTGGCCGTGCTTCCGGGCCCAGACGGGCCGGCCAAGTGAGCCGTCTGGCCAAGGGCGGCCGTTGGCAGTGGCAAAGGCGCTGTCGGTACTTCCGCTGTCGGCGCTGCCGCTGTCGGTGCTGCCGCTGCCGGGCCGGGAGCGTCGGGGCCGCCATGGACGGGCAGCGGCGCGGAGGAGACCGACGACGCCGGCGCGGGGCGCGGTGATTCTGCAGACGCTGCCGTCGTCGATGTAGCTGTCACAGATGCAGGCGTGGCTGACGCCGTCGAGACACTGTCCGCCCGCCGCACGACCCGCAGCATCGACTCGTCGCGGCGCGGCCGCAATGCTGTCGTAGACGTCGCTGTCGTTGCCGATGTCGCCGTCGCCGAGACGCTGTCTGCCCGCCGCACGACCCGCAGCATCGACTCGTCGCGGCGCGACAGCAGCACCGCCGCAGACGGGCCCGAGGCGCCGCTGTGGGTGCCCGTCACGCCATCGACGTTGACGGTGCCCAGCGAGGCCGGCGCGGCTCGCGCAGCTGCGAGGCGCGACAGAAACGGAGGCAAGGACGGCGCGGCCGTCGACGCGGTGACCCTGGACGCCGTAGGTGTGGGGGAGGACGCCGATGCAGCGGGGCTGGCACCTTCCATATTCAGAATCGAGTGCTGGACTGGGAAGGAACAGGTATAAATCAATGTTGGCGGTGACTGGATCGACGTGCTTGCCCGCTGCGGTCCATTCCAGGCCGATCGTGAAGGAGCACGACAAGACCGTGCTCCTCGCTGCACGGTTGCGAACAAGAAAAAGAGGGCGCGTGTAGCCTGGGAATGATTGGTCCAAAGCTTCCCGGCCAGGCGGGCGTCATCATGCACGTCTGGTATTAGGACAGGCGCTTTTGGACGGCAGAGCAGTCTGCCACCAGCAGTCAGGATCGCGCGGGTCTGTGCTTCGGGAGGCCGTTTGTCGTGTCGTCGTGCATTCAGGCACAGGCACCAGGCACAGGCATGCGGCTCTCAAGTCAAAGCAGTCTGGTTCGGCTCGTTTGGTTGTCATTTTAATTTGTGCTTTTTCAGACTTTTGTTCTTTTTTACAGAAAATATACAGCAGAGCACGCTGCGCAGAGGACAAGAGACAGACGCTCTCGGTCTCTCCAGAGAATGTGCGTTCGGTGCCGTCTGCGCGTTTGTCCCGGCAATGTCGCCTCCGGCCCTTTCACAAGACCCGAAAACCATAATTTGTCACCAGCCCCCGCAAAGATTAAGGCCAAGATCATGGGTGTGTCCAAGCCGCTTTGTGCTTGTAAATCTCGCTTTTGTGTGAAAACAGATGAGGAAAAATGACAGCGTGCAGCGTGCCTCGTTTTCTCGGGCGTGGCGACGAGGCAGGTCGTCCCAGCCGGCTCGGACGCGGACCGCGCCTAGTTCTTGAGCTTGCTCAGAAGGCCGCTGCCGCTGCTGCTTGCCTTGGCAGCATCGCCGTCAAAGATCTGCAGCAGGGCGTTCCACACCTGGCCCGGCTTCTGCGAGGCGTCGACGGCCTGCCAGATGCCCGTCTTGCGGTAGTAGTCGACGACGGGCGTCGTCTGCGCGTGGTAGGTGGCCAGGCGCTTCTTGAGGGCCTCGGCATTGTCGTCGGACCGCTGCACAAGGGGCTCGCCCGTGACGTCGTCGGTCATCTCCTTCTTGGGGGGGTTGAACAGCTTGTGGTACGAGCGGCCCGACGCGGGGTGGACGAGGCGGCCGGTGATGCGGGCCACGAGCAGGGCGTCGTCGATCTGCAGCTCAATGGCGTGCTGCAGCGTCTGGTTGCGCTCCTTGAGCATGCTGTCGAGGCCCTCGGCCTGGGGGACGGTGCGGGGGAAGCCATCCAGAATGAAGCTGGGGGGGTTGGCGCCGTGTCAGCAGAAGAGGAAGCAAAAAGAAAGAAAAAAAAGAAAAGAAAAGAAAAGGGGAAACAGCACGCACCCGCCCTTGCACTCAGGGTTCGTGTTGAGCTCCTCCTTGATCATGCCAATGACAATGTCGTCGCTGACCAGGCCGCCCTGGTCCATGATCTTCTTGGCTTCCCGGCCGAGGGGCGTCTTCTTGGCGACCTGCGAGCGCAGCATGTCGCCGGTGGCCTGCGGTGAGAGGGGGGCAGCGTGGTTAGTCCGCGGGAACGCCTAGACAGTCGCCGCACGCGGTCAGCGGCAGCAGCAAGAACCCACCAGGTGGCAGCAGCCAAACTTCTCCTTGATCTTGGGCGCCTGCGTGCCCTTGCCTGTGCACCGTCAGTCCGTGTCGCGCCGTTCGGCAGCCTCTCGCCGAGACTGTGTGGCCCGCGCCAAGCTTCGCGGGGCGGCTATGGGGCGTCCGTACCGGCGCCCGGCGGGCCTATGAGGATCATGCGGATCTCGTCCAGCGTCTTCTGCGGCGCGGCGCCGCCCAGGTGGCGGGCCTCGAGGTCCTTGATGCGGCCCTCGAGCTTCGCGACAACATCGTGCAGCTTCTGCACCTGGTCCTCGAGAGCACCCATTTTGATAAAGCGTACGGAGAGGCCCGGGGCGAGACTGCAAAAAACCGGCGAGGACGCGAGGAATTGGGAGCGCGGCGGTGGGAAATGGACGGGGAGAGAAGGGGAAGGGGGAGAGAAGAGGACGCGGAAGAGAGAGACGAGAGAAGAGGAAGCAAAAGTGCCGGACGAAACAAAGAGAGCAGGAGCGCACAATAAGTGGAGAGTGCTGGAAACGCACGCTTCGGAGGCAAGAGCAGTCCCAGAACGGAGCAGCGCAGCCAATGCGATCTCGGGGGAAGGAGCGAAGAAAAAGTGTTTTCGTGCTTGCTAGGTGCTTGCTAGGGCAGGGGTGGCTGCGCTACAGGCGCTGGACGGGCCAGCAGAACAGGCGCGGGTACGGTCGTCATGCCGGCGGGTACCCGTGCGCACAAATGACGCCAGAAGGTACCCCGGGGCCCTGTCGGGGTACCTCACGCCACTCCGGCTAAAACTGCTGCTCCAGTTACCCGAGCTTGCCCACCAGCAGCTGTCCCTCTGCGCCGAGGTAGCTTGGCCGGCGGTCGCATGCACTCCGCCATCGTGCTGGCTGCAATATTACGGGGAAGGAGAAGGAGACGGGGGACGGGGTCTTTGCGGTCTCACTGGCCGTCTGGCAGCCGGCTTTTGTGGCCACCGGGTGAAGGGACAGCAGGCGGAAGGGAGCGTGCTTTAAAGGTGGAGAGCACAGCGTGCGCTATTCAGGGAAAGAGCTGCCTCTGGCACCGGTCATGCGAGCGATATCTCGTTTCTTGTAAAATGCAGTGGTGATGTTGCTAAAGCACATCCACCATCTATCTGGTGTCACGTGCAGAGTCACGCTGTATCCCGCAGGTGGCGCGGCGCTAGTCCCAGCTAGGCACTGACCTTGGAAAGGCAGCCTCACAGTTACGACGCTCGTGCAGCGCTCTGGCAACCACGTCTTTTTGTGACCAACGGCCTCGATCTTGCAGCACCGCCAGCCTCAACAACCTCACGGGCCACGACCCCAAACTCACGTTGCAGCGCCTCTCCCGTCCGCAGCTCGCCTGCTGATCGATAGCCTCCATTGTCCCGCCCCGCGTCCCGCGTCCCCCTCCCACGCCGGACCCCTCCACACGCCCGAGATCATCACGATGCCGACGACGACGGCCGAGACGCTGACGCTGGTGACGCGCACCGTGTCCGTGGCGCCGCTGGTGCTGCTGTCGGCGGTGGACCACTTCAACCGCAGCGCGGCGACCAAGACACGAAACAAGCGCGTGGTGGGCGTGTTATTAGGGCAGAACGACGGCAAGAACGTGCGGGTGTCCAACAGCTTTGCGGTGCCGTTTGAGGAGGACGACAAGGACCCGTCGGTGTGGTACCTGGACCACAACTACATTGAGGGCATGATTGAGATGTTCAAGAAGATCAACGCGCGCGAAAAGTTAATAGGCTGGTACCACTCGGGCCCCAAGCTGCGGGCGTCGGATCTCGAGATCAACGAGCTGTTCAAGCGCTACACGCCGAATCCGCTGCTGGTGATTATCGACGTCCAGCCCAAGGAGTCGGGCGTGCCGACGGATGCCTACTTTGCGGTGGAGGAGATTAAAGACGTGCGTGCTGTCACCGTGAACGGGAAAAAAAACGAGCTGACATTTCTTCCCCCCAGGACGGCACCACGACGGCCAAGACGTTTGTGCACACGCCCTCGATCATCGAGGCCGAGGAGGCCGAGGAGATTGGCGTCGAGCACCTGCTGCGCGACATCCGCGACGTGGCCGTCGGCACGCTGTCGACGCGCGTGACCAACCAGCTGCAGTCGCTGCAGGGCCTGCACCACCGCCTCGGCGACATCCAGACGTACCTCAAAAAGGTGCTCGACGGCCAGCTGCCCGTCAACCACGCCATCCTCGGCAACCTCCAGGACGTGTTCAACCTGCTGCCGAACCTGTCCACCAAGGCGGCGGCGCCGGCGTCGACGGCGGGCGCCCACGGCGCCAGCGCCCCCGGTAGCGGCGGCGGCAGCGGCGAGAGCGATCTCGCGTACGCCATGAGCGTCAAGACCAACGACCAGCTGATGGCCATCTACCTGAGCAGCCTGATCCGGGCCATCACGGCGTTCCACGACCTCATCGAGAACAAGATCCAGAACCGGCAGCAGCAGGAGGAAAAGGACGCGGCCAAGAAGGAGGCCGGCGGCGAGGCCGGCGGGCCCAACGGCGCGGCGGCGGCGGGCGAAGCTGCCAAGAAGGACGGCGACAAGAAGGACGACAAGCCAAACGGCGTCAACGGCGAGGCAAAAGAGGGCGGCGACAAGGAGAAGAAGTAGAAGGGGTGGCGTCGTTTTTGTTCTTCTTCCTTTTTTCTTTTCTTTTTAAGGTGCACTGGATTGCTTGCGGAGTTTTTGTACCCAACAGTGAAACCCAAATGCCATTGTACAACTGTCTGCGTATTCCGCGCGTCGATGTGATATGTGACGGCGTGCCCGCCCTGCGTCTCATAAAACGCCTGCCACGACGCCCGCCAGCGTTTCGGGCGCGCACGCGCCGGCGTCCGCGCCGCGGACAACGTGTCCGTCCAGGCCCGGCCACTCTTCTGCCAGGAGACACGCCAGCAGGTGCTTGCACGGCGGCGAGCGGAAGGCGAGCGGCAGGTGGACGAGCGCGGTCTGCGTGCCGTCTCGGCCGTCAGTCTGACCGTCAGGGCCGTCTCGGCCCTCCACCGGCAGCGCCGCGTGCGCGGCCGCCTGCAGCGCAAAAAAGGCACAGGTGCAGTGCCAGGCGCGCAGGTGCACAACGTGCGGCTGGTCGCCGCCCGCACGGATCTGGTAGAGCGCCGGCAGCCGTGGCCGGCGTCGGTCGGGGTCTCGGTCAGGGTCGGGGCCCCAGCGCACGACGCGCCGGCGGTCGAGGAGGTCGAGGGCGCGCAGCACGAGCGACGGGAAGAGGACGTGCAGCGTGGCCAGCAGCGGCCGCTTGTCGCTGTCGCTGTCAGTGCCGGCGCCGGTGCCGCAGTCGCTGTCCCCGGCGTCCTGTGCGGCAACCGCGGCGACAAGCTCTGCGAGCAGCTGGCGCGGCGCCGGCAGCCGTTCGGTCGGCGGCAGCCGTTCGGTCGGCATGTCGGCCATGGTGTCGACGCACGTGACTGCGTTGTGTTTGCCTGCTGGGAAAGCAGTCGTCCACTGTTGTAACTAAAACGCAGGGCACTAATAGGATTACACTTATGTACACAAAATGACTTTTTTTTTCTTCCCAACCGCCTTGAAAACACCCCCATCCGGCCCCCTACACCCACTCGCGCGGGTTCCGCAACACATTGACGAGGCGCTGCTCGCGGCTGTCGGGCGCCGGCTCGTACATGTACTTCCAGCTGGCGGTCAGCGGCAGGCTCATGAGGATGCTCTCGACGCGCGGGCCGGGCGTGTTGAGGCCAAACGAGGTGCCGCGGTCGTGCACCAGGTTGAACTCGACGTAGCGGCCGCGGCGGATCTGCTGCCACTCCTTCTCAGCGTCGGTAAAGGGCATGTTCTTGCGGCGCGCCATGATGGGCGCGTACGACGGCAGAAAGGCGCGCAGGCCGTCCTGCACAAAGGCAAAGAGGCTCTCGCGGTCGGCGGGCCCGGCGTCGGGCGCGCCGCCCGACGCCGCGTCGAGGTCGTCAAAGAAGATGCCGCCGACGCCGCGGCTCTCGAGCCGGTGCTTGTTGTAAAAGTACTCGTCGCACCACGCCTTGAAGCGCGGCCAGTAGCTCTTGCTGTGGCGGTCGCATGCGTCCTTGAGCGTGCGGTGGAAGTGGATGGCGTCCTCGTCAAAGAGGTAGCTGGGCGTCAGGTCGGCGCCGCCGCCGAACCACCACGCGCCCGCGCCGTCGCCCGCCGGCGTGCCGTCGGCGCCCGCCGTCTCAAAGTAGCGGTAGTTGAGGTGCACCGTGGGCGCCATCGGGTTGCGCGGGTGCACCACCAGGCTCAGGCCGGCCGCAAAGAACTCGAGCGACTCGGGCAGCGCGTCGCCGGCGCCGGCGCCGCCGAGGTTGCGGTGGTTGGCGCGCATGCGCTGGATGCCGGCCTTGGGCAGCGTGCCGTAGACGACGCTCACGCCCACGCCGGCCTTTTCAA
Source organism: Sporothrix cf. nigrograna (assembly GCA_019925305.1). Classification (NCBI taxonomy): domain Eukaryota; kingdom Fungi; phylum Ascomycota; class Sordariomycetes; order Ophiostomatales; family Ophiostomataceae; genus Sporothrix; species Sporothrix cf. nigrograna. The sequence goes on along the minus strand of JADHKR010000060.1, from coordinate 110,498 downwards.
ACACCACGCCGTCCTGCAGCACGCACGTGATGCCGCCGCCGCCCTCCTTGCGCTGCCACTCGTCCTGCCGGAACGTGCGCGGCGGCCGGTCGCCGTTGCCCTCGACGCCGCCGCCCGCCGTGGCCACGCCGCCGCTGTTCTCGATCTCGGCCAGGCCCTGCACAATGGCCTGCTGCTGCTCCTTGATGAACTTTTCCATGCGCAGCCGCATCGGCGACTGCTCGTTGATCGTGCCGTTGGCGTCGCGGCGCGTCTGCTCGTCGCGCTCGGCCAGCGTCGGCGCGTCGCAGCGGATCGGGTCCTGGACAGCCTGGGGGACTCCCGTTAGCACAGAGCACACCGCGCCCGTCCTGGAAGAGATCAGGAAGCAGCTCACCATGTTGTAGGCGATGAGGGCGCCGCCAATGGCCAGGCTCGCGGCCACGGCAGCAAGCGCCGAGGTCGCGGGTGTGGCCGGGGGAAGGGAGGACGGCGAGGCAAAGGCTCGCCGGGCTGTGCAAGGTGTTGTCGTAACAAAGGGCGTCTGCCGCGCTGCTGTGAGTCGTCGGCCCTGCGCAGCAAGACGCAGCGCCTGCCGTGCGGGCGCCATGGCGGCTCTTATACGAGGGGAGGGAAAAAGAAAGAAAAAAAAGACTGGAAAAAAAAATCAAAATGGCGAGACCTCACTGGCCAATGCGGCGGCGCCCGAAATGGGCAGAGAAACCGAACGATTGTGTCGTCACTGGCGCGTCCACCGGCTCGTCTTGTCCTCTGTATGTGTACGAGGTACAATACTCGTATGTACGAGTCGTAGCTCTGTGCTCTGTGTTTCCGTTCTTTTTGTCTTTTTTGTCTTCATTCGGTTCCAGTCTGCTCTCCTCAACCAACTCCCCTGTCTCTGGTCCGTCTGTCAGTCGACGCCAGTGAGGTGTACCGAGGGCGAGGCGGGCCAGACGAAAAGGCGATCTGTCCCCGCGTGCCGTCTGGTGAGCATCGAATGTTTTGTCTGTCAGCTCTGGCCATTGGCGTGGCCACTGCGGGTCTCACCGCGCGCCCGCTTACAGGCATTCTCACCTTTAGCGTATATGCATATAGCGAGCATGCGAGATCATGCGCTGACGCAGACCCTCCAACGGCAGAGACTGTTCCTGCAGACGCGCCGGCAGCCGCTGCTAGCAGCCTTGGTTGTTGGACGGCTTGGATCAGCACTTTTATGCAGCCGCAGCCGTACTTTGCAGCGTATGCAGCCCGGCCCGTTGGCAACGACGCATCGCCGCAGCCGGTCGGACCGCTAGGCGCCCCGTGCTGTGTTTATGTACGAGTAGTGTACGTGTATGTACGTGTACGAGTATGTATGTAGTGTACACTACGGTATGTACTCGTACACAGTATGAGTCGTGGCGATGCATTTGTCGCCGGCTTTGCTTCGACGGGCTTCGGCGGCATGCATCACGTGCACCAATCACAGCCGTGGGCAGGCCCACTACTCTACGAGTATGTACTCGTAGGCAGCGCGATGGCGTAGCCAGAGCACTGTCTGGCGCAAAAGGCGCCGCAGTGAACGAGGCGGGCCTGCAAGCCGCCCCCGCTTCCTCCCGCCGATTATTAGGCTGCCACTCGTCATACTCCCCTGTATCACCTGGCCCACACCCCCCGTTTCCGCCTCTAGGCCGCCTTCCCCCCCCAGCAGGAGGTAAAACCGAGTCATCTCGTCCTCGCCTTCCTTCCCTCTTCTTCCTTCTTCATCGACCTTTTTGCCCATCGCAGCCATCGTCTGCACCCTCACGCTGTCCTCTCTGACCGCACGCGCACCGCACCCGTTTGCGCGGCCGCCGCATCGCACCCTGCCGCGCCGTCTTGTCTTTCGTCATCGTCGCCCTCGAGCGCGATCGCTCGTTTGCCCTCTTCAACCGCCAACATTTCCGAGAAACAGCCCCCGTCCGCGCCCAAGATGCGCTCCAAGTTCAAGGACGAGCACCCCTTTGAGAAGCGCAAGGCCGAGGCCGAGCGCATCCGCCAAAAGTACACGGATCGCATCCCGGTATGTCCCCTTCCGTGCCGTCGTGCTGGCGAGGGCGCCGGCTAACGCAGACACAGGTGATCTGCGAAAAGATCGAAAAGAGCGAGATCGCGACCATTGACAAGAAAAAGTACCTCGTGCCGGCCGACCTCACCGTCGGCCAGTTCGTGTACGTCATCCGCAAGCGCATCAAGCTCGCCCCCGAAAAGGCCATCTTCATCTTTGTCGACGAGACGCTGCCGCCCACCGCGGCGCTGATGTCGAGCATCTACGAAGAGCACAAGGACGAGGACGGGTAAGCATCTCCGCCCAGGCATCTGCCTTTTCCCCCTCCCGGCCTCGCACGCTGGCTAACGCTCGGCAGTTTCCTCTACATCCAGTACTCGGGCGAGAACACGTTTGGCGAGCAGGCCTGAACGACGCGCCGGGCGTTTTCTTTTTCTTTTTTCGGACAACGGCTTGCGCTGGCTTCTTTTCCGTCTTTTTTTTTTTCCGTGGCCGTCCTGTCGCCTTTCTTTGCTCGTTTCGGCTTAATATGCCCTCTGCGATTATCATGACTACTGTGTAGGGACGAGGTCTGGCCGACCAGGCCACCACCTCTGGCGTTGGGAAACGGAGGGACCGCATTTCAATCTGACTGTATTCTTGTGTCTTGCCGTGCCGTGCTGGTGCCTGTGCTGCCGTGTTGCCGTGATCTGCGCCTCTTCTAGACGTGCAGCCATAGCCAGGCCAGCAGCGGCCGGGCCGCTTTTCGTCCCTCACCGCTACCGCCTCCGCTACCGCGCCAGGCCAACCAACCACACCGCCAAGTTCTTTTCCTGCTTTCTTCGTGTTACCTCGTTTGCCCTTCCTTATTTGTTTATTGACGTGGCGTGACGGAACGCAGATGTTGCAAGCTGATGTTGCTCTCAAATGCAGTTCTTTCCATCAAAGCGTCAAGACGCCAGAGAAACAGCAAAAGTGCACGTGAAAACGACCCAATAAATAGATACTCGTAATAGATTCACCAAGAGACAAACTGGAGCAGGCTGGAAAACAGCCGTGCAGTACGTAGACAGCGGCGACAACCTCAAGCACAGGTATCAGACAAGGGGATGGCAGCAAAAACAAGGGCAGAGTGAAGACAGCAAGAAATCCCTTCAACGAAGCCGAGAAAGGGGACGGAAAAGACAACCAAAACCCCGACACCTAGATCCAACCTGAAAGATCAGAGAAAGGGCCAGATGCGAGTGGGGAAAAAAAGCAATCATGAGCCCTCCAGTTCCCAGAAAGAGAAACACCAACGCCAGCCTTTTGCTCCCGCCATCATTGCAGCGCGAAAAAGGGCATAAAAAGCACAACGAGCAGAACAGCAAAGAGAATGCTCAACGAGCAGAACGGCAAAAAGAAACCAGGCACAAGTAATACACTTGCGCGCCCATAAAAAACACCCGGAAAATCAACCGAAAACAGAACAAAAAAACAAAAAGGAGACCATTGGAAAGCGGATTGAAAAAGGTCGTGCCAGCCACACAAAGGCATCCTGGCGCCAGTTTTCAGACGGACGTGCACGTTGGCACTAGGATGCGTTGACCTTTTGCTTCTTCTGCATGCGCGGCGTCGGCGGCTTTGCCTTGCCCTGCAGGCCATTCACCTGCGGGTTGCCGGCAGGCGGGACGGACGTGGGGCCGCCGTTCATGTCGTCTTCGGTCTTGACACCCGACGGCCGTCTGCGCTTGGTGCCGGCTGGCGAGGTGTTGGCGCTTGCGCCGTTTGAGCTGTTGCCCTGCTGGCTCTGCGAAGGGTGCATGCCCGGAACCTGCATGGCGCCAGGGGCCGGGCTGCCGCCCACATGCGGCGAGCCGGGAGGGGGCAGGTTTGCGGCATGGGGGCTGGCACCCATCGGGAACTGGCCCAGGCCAGGCGTGCGCGGGCCGCCTTGCGGACCGGCCACCTGGCCGTTGACGTTCATGCCTGCCACGGCCGAGTTGGTGAGCGTCTGCACAAACTGGTCCAGCCCGCCAAACGCCGTCAGGTTCGGGTTTTCGTGGCAGAAGCCAAAAAGCGGCGTCATCCGGCCCATCACTTCGACAACCTGCACGCACGTGTTAGACGATTGTGTGCTCAATACTGTACGGTGTCACTCCGACCACTTGCCTCGAGAAACTGGTTGACGGCCTCGGTGATGCCAACGCTCTCCTTGATCGTCGAGTGCGGAATCTCCAGATCGGGAGGGATGCTCTGAGGGGACTTCATCTGCTTGACCTTGCCCTTCTTGCTCATCTCCGGAGACTGCTTGCTGTCGCCCAGGTTCATGCTCCGCCACTCCTTGATCCACTTGTGGCCGGGCTGCGCAGCCTGGATGACCATCTTGCGGGGAATAAACTCCTCGTGGTCGTCGCAGGTGAACTCGAACAGCTCAAACTTTTGGTCGGCGTCAAACTCGACCCGCACGGAGCCGCTGGAAACTACATGCGAGTTGCCCTCGAACCACTGGACCAGGCTTGCTTTTGAGTTTTCCACGGCGAGATAGTCGCCCGGCCTCTCGGTGAACTGCTTGTCCATGACCAGCTGCAGCTTCTTGACGCCGCTCTCAAAGTAGGTATGAAAGTACCGTGCCAGCGCAGAGCAGGGGATCTCGTACTGCTTGTTGGTCTTCTCCTCGCCGTCCACAATGTGGATCGAGTGCCGGAAGACACCGGTGACAGAGAAGAACCGGTTCACCAGCTCGACCCAGTACGAGACGTCGTCCTTGCCCTTGGAGCCGGGAAAGGCACCGAGAGACTCGCCAAACTGCGACAGGCGCAGCAGACACTGCATTTTGAGGGGCTCCCGCTGCTTGTGCTGCTGGAGGGCGGCGTTGGCAGCAGCAAGGTGTTGCGCTTGCTGCATCGCGAGAGGATTCTGCTGTAGCATGTGCTGTTGCATCTGCGCCTGCATCTGGGCTTGTATCTGCTGAGGCATCTGCTGCGCCATCTGTGGCGGCATCTGCTGCGGCATCTGCTGCGGCTGCTGCGGGCCCCCCGGGCCGTGCTGCTGCTGCTGGGGTGGGCCGGCCATCTGCGGGAGCATCTGGACCTGCAGGCCCTGCGGGCCGACGTTCTGGAGAAGATGGCCGCCCGGCTGCGGACCCGGCTGCTGGGGCGCCTGCAGGTGCCCGGGCTGGCCGGGCGGACCGGGCGGACCGGGCATCCCCGGCTGCTGGAGCTGAGGCTGGCCGGGCTGGCCGGGACCCTGCTGCGCTGCTTGCTGCGCCTGCTGCTGGGCCTGCTGCTGAGCCTGCTGCGCCTGCTGCGCCTGCTGCGCCTGCTGCTGAGCATGCTGCTGGGCATGCTGCTGGGCCTGTTGCTGGGCATGCTGCTGGGCCTGTTGCTGGGCATGTTGCTGGGCATGTTGCTGGGCCTGTTGCTGGGCATGCTGTTGGGCATGCTGTTGGGCCTGCTGCTGGGCATGCTGCTGGGCCTGCTGTTGTTGGGCCTGTTGGTGTGCTTGCTGCTGGGCCTGCTGCGCTTGCGCCTGCTGGACCTGCTGAGCTTGCTGCTGGGCGGCGGCGACAGCCTGTGCTTGGTGCTGGGCCTGCTGGGCCTGCTGGGCCTGCTGGGCCTGCTGGGCCTGCTGGTGCGCCTGCATGGCCGCAAGGTGCGCCTGCTGCACCTGCAGCTGGTTTGGGTTGTGCGCCTGGTTGTTGAGCTGCTGTTGTGAAATGGCGTTTTGCTGCGCAATCATGGCCTACGGCGAGAAAGAAAACGACTGTTAATACAAGACTCGAAAGCTGGGAGAAGAGGGGGGGAGGCAGCTGGGCGTGATTTGGCATACTTGTGTGCGTGGATCCTGTGCGCCCTGAGCTCAGCATCGTCAGCAAGTGCGCCGAGAGCAGAAGAAGATGCCGCGAGTGAACTTGCCTGTGCGCCCATACGCCGAAGGGCAGCCAGCTGGCTGGCCTGCATCATCTGGGGGTTGTACATTGCAGGGTGTTGCTGTTGCATGAGTATCTGCTGATTATGACGCTGCTGCTGCTGCTGTAGGTGGTGAAGTCTTTGTTGTTGGAGCTGTGCTTGAATGGCCGGGTTGTTCACTATCGGGGTCAGCGGTCACCGTGATTTGGTTTCAAGGCCAAGACGAAAGAGAAAAAAAAAAGAAAGAAAAAACTCTCAAACGTACGCGCCATGTGGTTTATCTGCTGCTGCTGCTGGAAGAGCATTGCCTGCTGCTGCGGGTTCAGGTGCTGGAGATGCGCGCCGGGAGCGACGCCAGGGGGCATGCCGGCAGCCATCATCGCAGCCGGGTTGATTTGCGGACCGCCAGGGCCCGAAACACCCATCTGCGCGACGAGGTGTTGTGGGATGGCGCCCGGCTGGCCGGGCTGGCTCGGGTTATGAGCCATGCCGGGGGCCAGGCCGGGATGGCCTGGAGGGACGCCGGGATGCTGCTGCATCGCGCCCGGGTGTGGCGAGAAGGTAGGGCCGATGCTTGCCATGGTGCTTCACGCGCGCGCGGCTGTCGTTGTGCAGGACGGAGTGAAACGCGACGACAGAGATCGGAAACTGGACGAGGACGCGAGCAAGTGCGAGATCCGATGGTCTGTTGAAGCACGCAGCGGCGGGCCTATCGCATGCGAGAACGAGGCAGACGACCAAGTCGGCGATGGCCAGGGACAACGGAGCGTCGACAGAGGGTTGTGCTTGCGACACAGAAACGCAGAAAAAACAAGAGTGGCTGCGACAGCAGGGGCGTCGAGAAGAATGGGTCGGGGGGGAAGAGGGTGGCGACAGGGCAGTCAGACTGCTCAGCTTGACGACGTCCCAGCCTCGAGGGAGTTGTGCAAATGCCGATCGAGATGTCGTCGCTGCCGGCTTTTTCAAAAGAAGGACTGCAGCGATAATTGGAGAGGAAATTGCAGCCACAGGAACTGTGTGGTGCGCGATGCGAAACGTGAGAAGCGGAGGGAAGAGAAAGAGGTTAGGGGTTGAGAACCAAAAAGGGCAAAAGGAGGAGCGCGACGGTGGGTTTGGAAGGCAGCGCCCCGGAACAGGGGTTGTCCAGCGCGCAGCGTCTTCTGAGCACACGGCCTCGAGACGCGAAGCACAGAGGACAGAGACCGTGCGGCTGGCTGGATGCAACGAAAGGCGCAACGAATAAAAGATGAAAACAGATGAAAAAAGAAGAAGAAAAAAGAAGAAAAAACAGCAAAAGGGGAGAAGGCTCGAGCTCTCGGTCAGAGAGACGGTCAGACAGAGACGAGGTGTGCGAGAGCGAGCCCGGCGTCGAGAAGGGCGAGGATCGACGGCGAGACGTTGGGGCCAGATGAATCCGATGTTTAGCGATGCTTTTTGGCCAGAGTTAGGGGAGGATGGGCGGCAAAGGCGGGACGACGGGGGTGTGGGTGCTCGGCGCGAGTCGTGGGAGAAAGATAAAAAAAGCGAGAGCGCAGGCGGTCAGGTCGGAGAATCAAAGGGCAAATCCGACGCTGTATCGTAGGGGGCGATGGCGCAAAATTAGCATTGACTCGGGTATGGGGCCGCTAGCAGGCAGCACGGATGACTCTGTCGGCGGGAGGCAACGACAGCAGGCGGGCGTGTGCCAGCAAAGATACGGCGGTGACGGGTCGCGGTGATGCAGAAACTGAGGCTCGAAAAGAGCGAAGAGAGGCAGCAAGAGAGGATGCAGATTTTGTTCTGTGGAATCCGTTGTGGAGGCAGGAAGGAGCAGTGCGAGGACGAGTTGGGAAGCAGCAACTGAACGCGGGCCCGCTGTACTCTTTGGGGGGCGCCATATTAATATTCAGAACACCTACAAGTATCTTACTTGTGCTTTGGAGTCAGGGCGGCAAGGCGAGCAGTTTACGGGTACAAGCGCTTCTGCGTTCGCATGCAAAGGCAAGAGCGAGCGACACCAAACTACCGCAGTCGCCAGCGCACGGGAAGTTGCGACTGCGATCCAGTAACACAGCGGCAGGCGGGACCCACCGGAGCTGTTTGGGCTTTTGGGCGAGAGTGCAAACGGGACAGAAACGCGACAAACAGGGGCCTCGGGCCTTGTTTTCAGGACAAAATCAGAGGGAGGACAATCAGGATACGATGCGCCAAGCCTCGAAAGAAGAGGACAAACGAAGAAGCCGAGAAAGAAAGGGAGAAACAGCGAGTTATCGTAGGGAAGGCACGACTGGACAAGTATTGCCACAAGAAACCCCGTCCAAAAGAGATCCGCGTTCTGTACGCGGAGAATTCTGGTACATATAAGTGAGTACGTCGGCTGCGTCCCGGCTGCAACGGACGGGCCCGGAACAAGTGCAGAGTTTTCTGCAGAAGAGCTGCCTGTTTTGCATCTGCATCTTGTGCTGTCGCAGTTTGATACCGGGCTGCGTCGCGTCAGGAGGAGCCTGGAGTAGTCTTTCCTAATAAAAGCCGGTTGCTCCTTCTCCAACCGTGTGTATATTATATTCCTTCTGTTTTTTTAAGATAAAAGATGATAATAAAAATAAAAATAAAAATAAAAGGATATAAACTCAACGCACCTCGCACTTCACAACACACTGAAACCGGACGCGGTGGCTGGGAACGCGGGCGGCCCGATGCTCCAGAAAGACCAAAAAAATGGGCCTGGCGATCAGCGCAGGGACCACTCCACCCGACGGGCCATGGATGGCACTAGATTTTTCGGGCAGGATCGGAAACGTGGTTTTTCCGCGCCGGGCCATCCCTCGCGGCCAGACAACGCGAGCAACGGGAGAGTGGGGCGGAGAGCAGAAGAAGGAGCTATAAATTTTTTCTGCCGCAACAGAAGCTGCATCCTCCTCCTTCTTCTCCTTCTCTTCACAACGCGGCCGGCGAGCTCTGCAGCGCTGCACGACGCTGTCCATGCACTCTGCCCGGCAAGCTGCGCGCTGCCGGGATCATGATCTGTGCATGGCCTGGCCGTGCAGCGCTGCTCGCTCTCCGGCTGCCGTTCGTTTCGAAATGTGAGTATTATCTTCCCGGTCCTCCTCTCCTCCCTCCTCCCCCCTTCCCCCCGGCCATGATGACATTCCAAAACACATGTCTTCTTTTCCCAACAGAATCGCCCATGAAGAATTCTTGTCTGTTTCCGGGCTCGTTCCTACGGGGGCGCAGCTTGTTACGTGCCAGTATTGTTACGTCTGAGCCGCCCGCACCTCGACCCCAGCACCGATGGCTTCGTCCAGCTTGTCGTGAACGCTGCTGACCGCGTTGCAGTTAGGTTGCAGCTGGTTGGTTCCAGTTTTCCCGGACGCGGGACCGGGCCCGGGACGGTAGACGCACGTTTCTCGACAGATTTCTCGACAGAACCGGTCAGTTTTTTTTCTTTTTTATGCTTTCCAATACGGCAGACAACAGCACCATTCCCCGAGCATCTCCCCTGGTTCTTATGATGAAAATTATTCCTACATTCGCAGTTTCCACTCGAGCATCCTACCATAGAAGAGCCAATTTCTATTGGATGCACATGAGGGCAAATATCTTCCTTGGATGTCTGATCAAGAACCAACGCCTTTCCTTTGTGCTGTTCTGTTTGCCGTGCCGCCTGGGACAGCCCGCTAACAGAAAATAGACTCGTGACCGCAGATACAGAGACGGACGTAGAATAATGGGCGTAGTTGAGTCGTATGAATACAATTCACATTCTACAAAGCTGCACATGCCGTTCCATACCAAGCGTGACCAAAAAACACAATGCGAACGAAGACGACGGCGACGACGGCGCCCCCTACGCCACGCTCAGGCCCTGCTTGCCCAGGTCGGGCGCGCCGGCAGCGCTTGCTGCGCCGCGCTTGACGCGGCCGCCCACCATGCCGCGGCGGTTGCGTCCTGTGCGGCCGCGGCCGAGCCAGTTGAGCTTGAGCAGGCGGCTCAGCTCCTCGACGCGGCGGTTGCCCTCGTCGCCGCTCAGCCCGTCGCCCGCGGCGTGGCCGTTGATGGTGCCGTGGCCGTCGCCGGCCACGCCCACGCCGGCCAGCACGCTCATGCACTGCAGCATGCGGCCCACCATCTCCGTGACCTGCTTGCTGTCCTCGACGTTTTGCTCGCGCACGCTGCCCAGGAGGCTGACGCCGCCGAGGCTGGACGTGGGGATCGTGCCGCTGACGCCGCTGACGCCGCCGCCGCTGAGGGAGCTGCTAAACGACGGCCGGGGCTCGGCGTTGCTGCTGCCAAACGAGACATTGCTAATGGCGCGGCTGCGGCCGCCGCTGGCGCTGGCGCTGTCGTTGCCGCCCTGGATGCTGGCACCGCCATTGTTGAGCGTGGTGGCGCTCGAGTTGAAGCTCGTGCTGGGGTCCAGGCTCATGGCCGTGCCGGGCCGGCCCGTCGAGTCGGCGCCCGGCGACGTCGAGAAGATGTGCTGGTGCTGATGCTGGTGCTGGAGCTGGTGCTGGAAGCTGCTGCCAAAGCTGCCAAAGCTGTGGGCCGTCTGGCCGCCGGCCGTCAGCGACGAGTTGGAGCGGCCCGGCCGCTGCTGGATGGGGATGGGCTTGGTCTGGCTCGCGGCAGACGGGCCGCGCGCCATGAGGGACTGCGGCAAAAACTCGAGCGACAGGCGCGAAAAGATGGGCTTGAGCGTGTCGTAGCGCGGCAGGATGACAATGTCGCGGTACGAGGCCAGGACGAGACGGCGCACGTCGAGGACGGCCGACACGGGCGCCAAGACGGCCGTGGCGGTGCTACTGCTTGCCGTGTTTGTGGACGCGGACGAGGTCGACGCGGACGAGGCCGACGACGACGCGGCCGCAGAGGCGGTGACGCCGCCCCAAAAGTCGCGTGCCTGCTCGGGCGTCAGCAGCGTCCCGGCGCCGGCAAACTCGAGGTCGAGGGGCAGGAACACGGCCTGCATGTACGGCAGGATGCTCGTAAAGGTAAACAGCCACAGCTCGACCAGGGCCGGGATCAGGCGGTCCTCGGGCGTCTTGCGCAGCGTGCGGTCGAGCGACGCAAAGCCCATGGTCAGGAGGTCGCGCAGGTCTTCCAGGATAATGTTGGGCGACCGGCGCTGGATGCAGTACTGGATGTGCATGACGACGACGCGGTTGAGCAGCTCGACGGGGATGCGCAGGTCCTCGCCCTCAAAGATGACCTGCAGCTTGGCCTTGAGGTACGGCCAGGCGTCGTCGTAGCTCAGGTTGCTGGAGCCGTACTTGGCCGCGTCCACGGCCGCGTCGTGCAGCAGGCCGGCGCCGCCGCCCGAGCCGAAGCTGCCGGGGCCGGGCCAGTCGCTCTGCACGCTGCCGGCGCCGCCGCCGATGGCGCCGCCCAGCCCGCCGATCTCGATGCTGGCCGAGCGCACATAGTCCGCGCCGGCGCCGCCGGCGCTGGCCGCGGCGGCGGCCTTGTCCTCCCGGTCCTTGTCCTTGTCCTTTTTCTTGTCGCGCAGCGCGCGCGCGCCGTGGCGCAGGTCGAGGCCGCTCATGCTCTTGAAGGTCGTCGACGCCGGGCCCGGGCTGCTGGGCGGCAGGCTAAAGTTGTACAGGCTGCGCGGCGCGCTGGGGTCCGTGGGCCGCGAGTTGCTGGCGGCCGAGGACAGCGGCAGGTGGAAGTCGTCCTTGTCCTTGAGCTTGTGCTTCTGGCGGGACAGGAAATGGTGCTTCTTCTCCCTGCCGTCCCTGCCGTCCCTGCCGCTGCTCTCCTTCTCGATAAACGACGGCGCACCGCCGCCCGCCACGCTGCCGCTGCTTCCGAGGCCCACCAGCGTGGCGCTGCTGCCGGCGCCCGCGAGGCCGAGGCCCATGCCGCTGTCTGTGGCGCGGATGGTGGCCGCGGACGCGTTGCCCAGGCTGTAAAATGACGCCGGCCCCGACGCGTCGAGGCTTGTTGTGCTAAAGTTGGCCCGCTGCAGCGACGCCAGTGCCGAGCTGATGCCCATCTTGCCCGGGCTCGGCAGCGGCTTCTCCCGCGTGTCGAGCTTTGTCGCGATCTTTCCCGGCCGCGAGAACAGCTTGACCTTTGTCTTTTCTGCCTTTTTCTCGGGGACGGGCGGCGGCGGCGGCGGCGGCGGCAGGGGCGGCTGCTGCTGGCTCTGATTCTGCTGCTGCTGCTGCTGCTTGGGAGAGTGCGGCGACGCCATCTTGGGCGACGGCGGCGCGCCCGACCGCGAAAAGACGACGCTGGCCGCCGTCTGCGCTGCGGACGTGTGGCTGCCCAAGAGGCCGTTGTGGTACGTCTGGCTGCCGAAGCCGCTCTCGCGCGGCGCGCTGGCCTCGGTCAGGCTCAGCATGGGCGGCGCGAGAGGCCCGCCGCCGCTGTTTCTCTTGCTGCCGGCGGCCGCAAACACGTCGTACGACTCGCCCGGCGCGGGGACCGTCTGGGAGCGCTGCCGGGAGTGCTGCAGCAGCGGCTGGTGCTGCGCGGGCTGCTGGAGAGAGTGCTGCTGCTGGAGAGCAGGGGGTTGTGTGTGCTGCTGCTGAGGCGTGCCCTGGGCCGCCTGTTTGTTGTGGTGCAGGACGGCCGCTTGCGCTGCGATCTGGCTGGCGCTCATCTCGCGCGGCGCGTCCACCACACTCCGCGGAGGCGCCTGCTGCGCCTGCTGTGGCGGTTGCTGCTGCTGCTGCTGCGCCTTGATCACCTGGGACAGACTGCCGCCGCCGTTGGTCGAGGGCAGGCTGACGTCGAACAGGCCGGCCGTCTGCGAGTGCTTGCGCGAGTGGCCCGGCGTAGGCTTGAAGGACGCAATCGGGCTTGCTGGCCCGGCTGCGCCGCTGCCGCCGCTGTGGCCGCCCGGAAGCGTCAGGGGGGACACGGCGCGCAGCGTCTCGCCGGCCGCAACGTTCAGCCCTGCACCGCCCCCTGCCGGAGCGGCCGTGGCTGCGGCCGGGGCGGCGTTCTGGCGCGCGGCGGCCGCGGCTGCCGCGGCCGCCGACACGGGTGTTGGGCGCGAAAAGTTGCTGTGCTGCGACGGCGACGGCGCCGTGCCGGGCGCGTATGCGGTTGTCGGCGTCGTGGCCGACAGCCCGGAGTGTTGCTGCTGCTGCTGCTGCTGCTGCTGCTGGCGCACCTTGTTGATATTGAGGGGCGAGGGCATGGCCGAGAGACGGGCCTCCCGCACGGGCACGGCGTCTCCGTCCGGCGTGGGAGAGTCGCGCAGCGGCCGCATGGGCGGCGTCGGCGCCGCACGGCCGGGCTGGTCAAAGGCGGGCGATGGTGCCGCGTGGGAGGAGGCAGCTGTTGCCGCAACGACGGCTGCCGAGGACGAGAGCGACGGCGACGGCGGCCGCAGCGGGGAGAAGCTGCCGGGGCCCCGGGGCGGCCGTGTCGGCTGCATGGCGGGTGCAGAGGATCAAGAGGGACGGGCCGGAGACCCGGGAGAGTCGACGAAGACGCAGTGGTGACGCAGTGGTCGGAGTCTGGGTCGGTTCGCCTGCCCGTCACATTGTGGTCCGCATCGGGCGCCTGGTCGGTGTGCACTGCCAGCAGTGGGCAGCCAGGCAGGAGCGGAGAGAGTAGAGTCCGCTGCCCGCGATGGGAGCGAGGCGGCTGGTGTCGAGGTCGTGATGGCGATCGAGGGTCGGAATGCAGTCTGGCGCAATCCGGGGAAGCTTTGCGTACGGAGTTGACGGGGTTTTTGGCGGATGCTGTTGATTACGTAAGATGTGATTTAGCGTGGGGGCGGTGTTGTAGAATTTGTGGGGCGGCTTTTCTTTTAACTCGTGTATTTTTAATAATAGAATCCAGTACTCATAATATTTTTACTGTTTCCCATGTTATTTAAAAGAAAAAATAAAAGAAGAAGAAGAGAAAAAGAAGAGAAAAAGAAGAGAAAAGAAGAGAAAAAGAAGAGAAAAAGAAGAGAAAAAGAAGAGAAAAGAAGAGAAAAAGAAGAGAAAAATAAAAGCAAAATAAAAGCAAAATAACACGCACTTGATCTTGCCATTTTATAACAAACAATCACAATACAATACATTCCAACGTATTTTATTCTGACAAGCGCAGTGGCATCCCACTATTCCCACCATCGATTCTCACCGTCTGCTTCTCTTATGCCGTGGCCTGACACAGACCACTGATATTGAATCATGCCCGTCTCGTTTCGTATACAGTGCCGCTTGATTCTCCTGGCCCTCATCGTGCCCAATCCTCTGCTCCTGTCGTCCTACTCTCTGCCTCCTGCTTCTTGCCTCCTTCTTGCTGCCGTGCGCCGGTTACGTGGTCATATTGCTGTTCGCGCTCGTGCCATGTTGACACAAACCAACGGTGTTCTGTGACTGTCTATGGCCGTGTTTCGTGACTGTTCTGTTTGCACTCTTGAAGACGGGCTTCCTCGTGCATGCCAAACATATATAGTCTCTCGCGAGCCCGCAATGCCAACCTCTTCTCGCCCCACCCTTTCGTTCTCGCACCCAGCTCTGTAAACACTTAGACAGCTCCCCAACGGCTCCTCCACAGCCTCCTCCACATCTCCTCCACATCTCCTCCCTCGAAAACCCTCTACATCTCTATCCATCCCTGGCTTCTTCCCTGCCCTCACGATGAAGCTCTCCGCCCTCTCTGCTGCCCTTGCCGCCACCACGGTGTCGGCGCAGAGCTATACGACAATTGTCCTCACCGAGTCGGCCACCTCCACCACCACCATTGTCCTGCCTGCCTGGCCGACGACGTGGACCACCTCGCCGACGCTGACGGGCTACCCGACGCCCACGGGGACAGCAACCACTGCATCGACAACCACGCCCGCAACCGTTCCCACGGCCGGCGCCGACTCCGTCATGGCCCTGGACCGGTCGGCCATGGGATCGATGGCCATTTTTGTCATCCTGGGCCTGATGGCCGTGTGAGAAGAGGCCCGAGATGGTAACACAAGACGCCCTCGTTGACGTCTGGCGTCGGCCGGGAGCACAATGCTCGCGCAACGGCTGCAGGAGGAGAGGAGGAGGAGCTCGCATAATGAAACGCATTCTGGGTAACAAGAGGCAGCCGGCAGCAGACCTGTGGCACCGGGAGGCGAAGCAGGGGGGGGGGGAGGAGGGGGGAGGGGGAAGGGAACACGGACGGGCACCGTGTCACTTTGTCGATTCGACGAGAGCGCGCGCCGTCCCCACCATAGGCCAATATACGAGTACTGCATCTTCGCTCCCGCGTTCGTCTCGGCCTCTGCTGTGCAGGGCCTATGCGTGTACATAGTACACAAAGCCCCTCACAACCCTCAAAGTCTGCGCACGCGCTGCCGCCATTTGCTGCCGGCCACGGACACCCGGCCGACTCGCGCTGTCCGATGTTGTCGCTGTCTGACGTTGTCTCGCGTTTTCAGCGCGTCGCTTGTACGGCCCGCCCGCATGTAGGGCAACCGGACACAAAACGCTCTGCCAGACAGGAAGAAAAACACTGGCCAGCCCCCCTCGCAGAGACGAAGCCGCACCACCTTCTGCCGAGCGAGCCTGTGCCTGTGTGCCTGCCGGCAGCGAAATCTTGAAGCGCCTCTCACTGCCGTGGATTGCGCCTGGCTGTCGTGGCCCGTGGGCCTTTATCACACGGCGCCGTGTGTGGCCGCATGCCGTTTTGGCGCGGCCGTCGTCAACTGCCGTCGTCTGCTCCATCTCTACCGTGTCGTCCATTTCTCCCATTTCTTTTTTTTACCCTCTGCACTGCTCTTGCTCCGTATGTTCACGCCGCCGCGGCCACCGTCTCGCTCGCCGGTCCGGCGCCGCCCCTGGGCAGGGTTTCCTGGAATTGTCAGCACAGAGTCCCTGCATCCTGCAGACGCTGAGCACGCACCACATCGTAAATCACCCGGATCATCAGGCTGCAGCTGGGGCACACGGCAATGTCGTTGGACTCGTCGAGCAAGTCCTCGAGGGCAATCTCGAAGCGGTCGCCGCACGGACACGGGTGGTGGTACATGCCGCGCGCCGCGTCAAAGGTCATGTCCTCGATCTCGACCTCGTCGTAGATCGCCAGCTCGTCTTCGTCGCTCATTGTCGTCAAAAGTGGCTGTGGTGTGTGGTGTGGGTGGTTGTGGTGGTGGTTGCCATGAAGTGGGACGGCGGTTGGGCGAGGCTTAAATTTTTGCGGCAGGTGCCCGGTGGGGCAATTCACTTACAGAGTATGTGCGAGATAGGCGTTTGCACTGTATTGGAACTGTAAGACCCGCTTTTGTGTAAGTTGTGATGGCTTCACACTTTGCAGTGCTGTTTTTTTTTTTGTGTTATATCACAAGAAAGTAACGGAAGTGCCCTGTGATTACCAAAAAAAGCCAATAATTCCAAACCAAAATCCAAAAATAACCCCCCCATAAGCCACATCATCGCCAGACTGCATC
This sequence comes from Sporothrix cf. nigrograna, assembly GCA_019925305.1. Lineage (NCBI taxonomy): Eukaryota > Fungi > Ascomycota > Sordariomycetes > Ophiostomatales > Ophiostomataceae > Sporothrix > Sporothrix cf. nigrograna. The sequence continues at coordinate 94,264 of JADHKR010000060.1, read as the reverse complement.
ATGCTACTTCCTCAAGATACCCCCTCTTGATTGCCAAAACTCTCAAGACAAGAGGCCCGACACGTACTCGTTGTTGGCGACGAGCGTGTGGCTTCCGAGGTTGATGTACAGGGTGCACTGGTACGTCGAGGGCTGGAACATAAAGGCATTGCAGCTCTTGGTGTTGGCGCACGACTGGGCGCAGGCGGTGACGGACGACTGCTGCGACGCCGAGGTCGTGCAGCCGCTGTCTTTGGACACAATCTGCGTGAAGCACTTGATGCTGAAGCCGCACGACTGGCTGCGGCCGCCCGTGTAGCCCGTGAGCGAGAGCGACTTGTTGGTGCACGAGGGCAGGGTGACGGTGCTGGTCGTCGTGGTCGTCTTGGTCTGCTTCGTGGTTGTCGTGGTCGTCTTGGTGACGTCCTTTTCGGATACGGTGGTCGTAGTGACGTGCTTGGTGACGAGCGTCGTCGTCGTCCAGGGCGCGTACGACGTGTCGGTCTTGGTGACCGTCACGGTGACCACGGGCGTCGTCGATACCGTCTGGTAGACGGTGCTGACACACCCACCCCCGACGGTGGCCGTGCTGGCCGTGATGCCCCAGCAAGAGCAGACGCTGGCATAGCCAGCCGAGTTCAGGCACGCGCCCGCGTAGCTGGGGATGGTGGCTGGGCAGACTGAAGGAGACGACGAGGAGACGGGAGACGAGGAGGAGGCAGAGGAGGCAGAGACCGGCGACAGCGACGACGAGGGCGCGGGCGCCGAGCTAGACGACGGCGGCGACGGGGAAGACGACGGCACGGATGGCGAGGAGGGCGTGGACGGCGCTGATGAGGAGGGCACCGGCGAAGAGGGCGTGGCCGATGACGACGGGACAAGCACCGACGAGGGTGTGGACGACGCCGACGGAAGGACAGGCACCGAGGAGACAGGCGTGGACGACGCCGACTGCGGCTTGCACTTGTTCTTCTTGGGCTTCGCCTCGGTGCGCTTCATGGCGTGGCCGACGCCGACGACGGCCGCCGTGCGGGCGTGCTCCATGCGGCGGTGCTCCTCGCGCTCGCGGTCGCGCTTGACAACGGGCTGGCCGGTGTAGACGGTGGTGGTGGCCTTGGACGTCTGCGTGGCGACGTACTTTGTAGTGAGGATGACGTCGGTGAAGACGGTGACAACGTCCGTCTGCGTGTGCGTGGCGACGGCGACGGTGACGGTGTCGGTCTCCGTGTACACCGCGCTGCTCTTGACGACGGCGGCGGACACGTGCTCCGTCACGGTGGATGCTGCGGCCGAGACGGTGTCCGTGACGGTGGTTGCAGCACACACGGAGACGGTGGAGGCGTGGCAACTCTGAAAGGCGCTGCAGTCGGCCTTGTGCTTGGCGGTCGACGCTGCATCGCAGCCGGTGACCGCCTGGCCGCATATGTTCTGGAGAGGTCAGCACAAGCCGTGCAGGGGCGGCACATAATTTTCCTGCTGCTTCTGCTGTGGCCAAGGGAGCCCAACATACGTTGACGCAGCCGCCCGGTTTGGTGGCCGCGGCCAGCTGGACGAGGCCAGCAGCCAGGGCCAGGGGAGCAAAGGAGGCCCTCATGGCGGTGGACGGTCTCATAGCAGTAGACGAGAGCAGGGGGAAGACCAACGCGGTGGGGAGACCAGAGGAAGAGGCAGAAGAAAAGAACGTAAAGAGTGAAGTGTCCGCAGATGAGGAGCGTCTTGCTCACCTCTTATATCACAAACATCTTGTTTGCAGCCCCTCTTCTTTCCACGCTCGTCCCGGCCGGGATAACATGACTGCCAGTGATTCCCAAACGGGAAAGAAACAAAGGACGTTGGGCTCTGCATGAGGCCTAGTTCTCTCGTGTTCTCTTGCCAAGTGCTGAACGGGCACGCCCCAGACAGCCATCTTCAGACGAGGAGCCAGGCACGGGCTGAGAGCGTCTGGCCAAGTATCGCAGCGTACTGCAGATCCTGGAACAAAGAGGCAACGCAAAAAGGCGTTCCCCATTTTCACGACCTTTCCAAGTCTTTCATTTTCGATAGTGCTGATAGTGCTTTTTCGGCCTTGCTGGGCGGCTCGCCATCATCCGGATATTCCCTCCGGCGCCAACACGCAGAACGCTCGGGCGAATTCGACACTCCGACAGTCCCAAAAGCCGTCAACAGGCATACTTGTCTCCTTGTCTGAGGACCGACGGCTGCCAGTGTTCGTGCTTGTTGCTCTCTTGGGCTGGTGCTTCTGTTGGGTTTTGATTTTGCTTCACGGGATGTAAACGTTGCTGCATCGAACATGACGGCAGCCCGGTGCTGGCCTGGCTCCGGTGTTCCGGGCCGACCTGCACGGAAGAAGATGGCCAAGCAGGCGTTGGGGTGACGCTGGGTCAAGGAGCTGTTTCTCTGCTCCTGTCGTCAAGCCTGGCTCAGCTGTATTCTTTTTCTTTTCTTCCCTTGTCACCCCTTTTTTCTGTTTCCAGTGTTCCCCTCTTCTCAATGCCCAAGGCAGCCAGGCGGCTGGGCACCCAGGAAAAGAAAACAGAAAGAGAAAACGGTCGACGCCGGGACGTCAACGGACGTTGGACGTTAAACATTGGACGTTGGACTTGGACGTTGGACGTTGGAACGGTCAAGCGTTGGTTCAGGACGCAGGAGGCATCCTGACCAGCAGCGCATGTTTGGGCTTTTCTTGTTCTTGATGTTCTTTCTTTGTCCTGGTCGTTGCGGCTATTGGGTGGCGGCTGTTAATGCAGACCTCTAGGTGCGAATAGCGGGCTTTGCGGGCGAGCCGCGCCTGCTGGCTAGGCCCACGGCTTGCTCAGCCGTTCTCAGGTACGACGAGCCTTTGGCGCTAACCTTGGTTCTTTCATCCCTCTAACGAGCGTTCCAGCCAATAGTTCCTGCAACAAGGACGACAAGCAACTGAAAACGACAAGGTGCTTCCGCAAGCAGCGGGAAAACAGGGAAATACGAGCGCCTGGGCGTCAAAAAGGACGACAGAAGAGGAAGAGGACGGAACAAGATACATCAAGAGAAATTCCAAGTCAATATTACGAGAAAGTAGAGCAAGCGTGAAAGACGTGAATGACGAGAACGAAACAATAGCACAGACAAAGTACCGAATGACGGCAGGGTGCAAGGCACTATCGTCTTTGTGCGGCAACACGATGTTGGAAAGTGAGGCAATGGCAGCCTTTCCATCTCTTCCCATCTCTGTCGAGAATGTAAATTATTGCAGGAGAAGTGCGGATACGACAACTCTGGCACACAAAAGAATAATACAAGAAATAGGCAGACAAAGTGAGCGGAAAGAAAAAAGAAAATATTTGGCCAGAAACAATGAATGTGATGCAAAGTCGCGAGATAAAAAAAGAAAAAGACAAAAAAGCGCAAGACAAAAGAAAAGCGTAAGAAGCGGAGGGATGAGTTTCAAACAAGCGTTCGAAAAGCATGAGAAAGAGGCGCGCAAGAGCCAGACACCAAAGAAGGAAGCAATATCAGACGACACGGGACGACTCAGGACTCGTTGGCGAGAAAGTTGGCAGCCTAGAAGCATCGTTAGCATGCGGGCGTATGCGGGCTCTGTGCGTTTGCTCACTCACCCGGTCAACATTGTAGTCGTATTTCTCGAGCGCGCTCAGCGCCACCGCGCGCGGGTAGCCCATCGACGTCAGCTTTTGCAGGATCGGGTCGTCGTGGGTGGTGCTCTCCTGCGTGGGAAGCCGGCTGAGCGCAGCAGGCCGTGCCGCGGCGCCGGCTGCCGTCGACAGGCCGCCGTCGGCAGCCGCACCGCTTGCGCTTGCGCCCGGCTTGGCCTCGTCCGTCGCAAACGAGAACCAGTCGGTGCTGTCGGCAGCGGCCTTGCTGCCGTTTGCATTTTGTGATGCGCCCAGCGTCGAGAAGTCAAAGCTGCTGTCCACACCAAACGACGCGTGCGAGTCGAGCTTGCCCGTGGGCGACGACTCAAATGCCGACTGGAAGTCGTCGAGCGTCGACCGGTTGATGTTGGCAAAGTCGTCGTCCGCAGAGCCCTCACGAGCATCCTCGAGACCCTCAAAGTCGTCGTCGAGTTCGTCAAAGACATCCTCCGAGGCGGCGGGTGCTGCAGCGGGCGCAACCGCCGGCGCCGTCGTCGCCGTCGTCGCCGCCGGGGCTGCCGCTGGGGCGGCCGCGGCCGGCGCACTAAAGATGTCGTCGACGCTGGTCGTCGCAGCGGGCGCAAAGACGTTGGGGCTGATCGTAGCAGGGCTGGAGAAAATGTCCGGGCTGGCGGGGGCCGTCTTCTCCGGTACAGGCGAGGCGGCCTTGGGAGCGGCGGCTTCGCCATTGGTCGCCGCGCTCGCCTCGGGTGCCTTTTGGGCTTGGCCGTTCTTGGGCGAGGCAGGCGCGAAATCATCGTCGAACCCGCTGTGGTCGTCACTGTCCGAGTCGGACTCGTCGTTGTGGAGCTCCGAGATGGGCGGGAACTCGGCGTTGAAGTTTGCAAAGGCCTTGGAAGCATCCGCGTTGATGGCACCCTCTGTCTTGGCGGCCGGCGCAGCAGAGGCAGGCGACTTGATCTCAAACGCATCAGCAGCATCGTCTTTGGGCTCGGCAGCACGAGCGGCCTTGAAGCTGGCAAAAGCCGAGTCGAATTCCTCCTTGGCCTTGTCTTCCCGCTGGTCAAGCGTCGAGAACGGGTCGGAGAGGCTGTCGTTCTGGGCGTGGCCTTGGCCCCACACAGCCTTGCCCTTGTCGGCGTCCGCCGCAGGAGATGCGGCATCGCTGCTGCCCAGAGAAACAGCCGCGACGCCAGCCGCCGCTGCCGTGACAGCAGCCGCCGCGGCCGAGGTGCCAAAGCCGCCAAAGGCAGCCGACGATGACGTCGGGTCGGGCGTAGTCGAAGAAGCAGCGGCGGGCTCTGCGGCGGGAGCAGATGGAGCGGCGGCGGCGGCGCGCTCGGCCGGGGCAGACGCCTCTGTCACAGCGGGGGGCGCTGCCACAGCAGCCTCTGCGCCCGGAGGAGGCGAGGCCGCGCTGGCTGCAAAGGGCGCGAATGGGGTGTGGAAAGCAGCAGGCTCCGTCGCAGCGGGCGTGGCCTCCGTCGCCTGACGGCTGATGCTGGGCGTCGCGGTCTCCGAGGTTGGCGCCGTAACAGCCGAGAAGGACGAAGAGCCCGTCGAGGCGCCCGTGAACTGGGGCTTCACAGCAGCGACAGCCGGCACAGACGGGGGCCCACCAGCAGCAGCAGGCACAGCGCCCGAGGCGGACGGGACCGGGGACGCGGTCGGGGCAGGACCAAACACGTCATCAAACGACTTCTCGCCAAAGGGCTGGGGGGCGGCAGCGGACCCGAGAGACGGAGACTGGGCCTGCGAGGGCGACGAGAACACGCCCATAATGTCGGCGCTGCCCGTGCGCCGGAAGAAGGGGTTTTTGCCCGACGCCGACGCCACGGAAGGGCTGGCGCCCGACGACGCCGCGCTGGACACGCTGGCGTTGTGGATCTGGCGGGCAAGGTCTTGGTTCTGGCGCGTCAGGTCTTCGGCCTCCGTCTTGAGCTTTTCGCGCTCGCTCTCAGCGAGCGACAGCTGTTTCCGGTTGATGGCCACGATGCCCTTTTGCTGACGCGCCTCGGATTTTAGCTTTTCAATCTGGGGCTTCAGCTGGCTCATTTCGCCGTTGACGACCTTCATGCGCTCCTTGAGGCTGGCGTTCTCCTGCTGGTCGGCCTGCAGGGCGGCAGAGACGGTCTGGTGCTGTGTCTGCATCTCCTGGTACGAGGCCTCGAGCGTGGCAAGCTGGGTCTGCAGCGCCTTGGTGTCGGCGCGGGACGTCTTGAGCTGCTCCTCGAGCGCACGCACGTCACGGGCCTCCTTCTCGTACAGCGTCCGCAGCTGCGCGAGGCGCTGCTCAAAGTTCTTTTTCTGGGCGCTCGTCTGGCTCAGCTCCGTCTGCAGCGCCGACCGGTGGGCCGTTGTCTCCTGCATGTGCTTGGAGAGCGACCCGATCTGGTTGGACAGGTTTGCCAGCTCCGTGGTGTCGTTGGACAGATTGCGGCTGGCCTCGCCGTCGTCGCCGCCAAGAAGGTCGTTTTGCGCAGCCGCGGCCGAGGATGGGGCGACCGAGAGGGCCGGCTGCTGCTGGGGCGGAGGCGGAGGAGCGCCTCGCGCAGTCGTCGACGGGGCCGAGCTGTTAGAGTCGCCCGTGGCCTGGGCCGTCAGCGAGCGGCCAAAGGACGACGACGGCACAAAGGGCTTGAACGAGCTCGTCGGGCCGGTGGCAGAGCGCGTGGGCGAGCTGGGCTGGACGGGGCTGCTGCTGGTCGCAAACGGATCCGACAGGCCAGCCGGGGAGGCCGAGATGCCGACGGGCGTCGCAGCCAGGGCCGGCAGAGAGGGTGTCGAGGAGGTGCCCGTATCGAGGCCAAACAGGTCGTCCATGGCCGACTTGTGCTGCGGCGGCGGCGGTGTCGGGGCGACTGCAGGAGGGGGAGCGGCCGCGACCTTGGGGCGCATGCTTGGCGGGACCAGGTTGGCCGGGAGCTTGGCAGGCAGCGCGCTCGAGCCGTCCGTCCGCTGGCGCTGCTGCTGGATAAGGTACAGCGCCACGGCGAACGTGTCGCTCGTCAGGTGGCCCTCGGAGTTGACGTCGGCGAGATCCCACACCTGGGCGAGCGTCTCGTCCTTGAGGCCCGACCGCATCAGGAACGGCACGGCCTCCTCGCCCGTGATGTAGCCCTTGCGGTCCTTGTCGAGGCTGTGGAAGACGGGGTCCATGCGGGCCTTTTCGGCGGGCGTGATGAGCCAGTCGGTCGCCGGCGCGTGTGCAGGCGCCGCCGGTGCCGCCGGTGCCGCTGGCGTAGGGCGGCCGAGGGGGCTGTTGGAAAAGTTGGGCGGCGCCGGGCGCATGCCGGTCAGCTGGCGCGAGATGCCGGACGACGGAGGCGGGGGGAGGATGCCGGCGGCGCCAAAGCCGCCGCCGAGAGGGCTCTGCTGGCGCGCGACAGGGCTCGTGGGGCTACCCACGGCCATGCCGATGCCCGGGCCCGATCCGGACGCCGCAGCCGTGGCGCCTCGTGTGGCAGCCTCGTAGAGGCCGGCCGGGAGCATGGCAGGCAGAGCACGCAGCGTGCCCGCCTTGGTCGAGGTCAGGAGATGCATGGCGATGACAAACTCGGTCTGGACCAGCGCGCCGCGCTGCTCGGTGTCAGCGAGCTGCCAGATGCGGCTGAGGATGTCGATGCCGAGGCCGGACTTTTCAAAGATGCGTCTCGCCGCTTCGCCCGTCATGATGGGCTCGCCGCCCGTCTGTTCCTGGAAGACCCGGGCATACTGCGCAGCCTTCTCGGGGGCCAGCGGAGGCACGCGTGACGCGGTGCCGGCGCCCGTGCCCTGTGCGGACAGCTGCTGCGCGCTCGCCCCCGTGCCCTGTGCGGAGAGCGGGCGGGCGGCCGAGAGCGGCGCCTGGGAGGGGAGGGTGCCGGCGGCCGTGACGATGCCTTCGAAGCGCGGGAGAGGTCCCTTTTTGAGTGCCATGGCGGGCGACGGCTCCTTGCCGGTCTGTGCGTGGCCGATGAGGCGAAGGGCGACGGCGAAGCCGGACGGGGTCAAAAAGCCGCGGTTTTCTCTGTCGGCGATCTGCCAGATCTGGAGAGGTGAGTTAAAAGAAAGAAAAAAAAAGGAATATAAAAAAGAAAAGAAAAAAAAAACTAGAAGGGGGCAGCGACGTACCTCGCCCAGAATGCGCGAGTCGAGGCGGGTCTTTTCAAAAAACTTGACGGCTACCTCGCCCATGACGATGCCCGCGTTTTCGGGGTCGGCTTGGCGGAAGAGCTGGCCATAGACCTGATTCTCCTCCATGGTGAGGTTGAGGTGTGCAGCTGCGTAAACGAGACACAAACGTCAGTTGGCCGGGCGAGTCTGGGGGAGCGCGGGCGTGGCCACGGATGTCTTTGTCCTGCACTCACCAACCTCGTCGGAGCCTTCGGAAGCCATGTTTTGCAAAAGGGCGCCGAAGCTCGAGACGGACGAATGCCGAGGGGATGCGAATCAGATGCCGCCGGGGATGTTCGTGATGCGGACGACAGATGCGCGAGGCGGCTGTTGAGCTGCAGTCGGGGTGCAGAGCGAATGGCGCGCAGTGTGTGCGTTGGAAATTGCCAGTGACGGACAAGGAGGACCAGAAAGAGTGGCTCCAAAGGCGTTGGCCGCCGGGCAGCACTGCGTAAGAGAAGTGGTGCTGTCCGAGTAAGCTTAGCTCCAGCGGTTGGTGGATGCCACGAGGGCAGGCAGACGGCAGCGGCGACAGCCGAACCGTCGACCGGGGCGACCGGAGGGCTGGAAATCGGCCGGGACACGTGGCCGACGATGAGAGAGCGTCAGAGGTGCGCCCCGTGCTCGATGGGAAACGAGGCCGAGCAACGAGGTGATCGAGGCGATCGAGGCGAATGAGGCGAATGGGTGTGCCTGGCTGCCAGAGCTTGGCCTGGCAGTGCTCAGGGGGCCAGGAAGCAGCGGATGCGCAGGAATACGACGATGGCGGAGTGCGTTGGATTGTGCGTCGGGAGGCTGTCGAGGAAGACGACGGAGAGAGGACAGGAGGAAAATGAGAGAAACGAGGCGGGTTGGACGGCGTCGGAAAGGGAAGGAGATGGACGATCGAGCGATGGCTGGGCTGCGTTCCTGCTTTGACAGGGAAGACAGGGCGTTTTGCGGCAGGTGCGACTGGCGGGGATTGGCTGGCCCTGGCAGGTTCGACAGCCACCAGCACCAGCAGCACCTTCCTTGCCAGAGTAGCTCGCTATTAGCGCTAAATCATCCACGACGGAAGGTGACAGGAAATTAAACTGGTGGCCGGTCCGTCGCTTCTAGCGCCCAGCGAGCTCACTGACGGTGGGCATTGTTGCATCGTGGACAGCACCAAATCACGAAAGTCTTTGCAAGAACGAACCCGATGTCTCGGGGAGAAGATTGCGAGTGTGTGCCCTACTTGCGGGTGCGGAAGGGTAAATATATGTATGCTGCGGGTTGTGCTGGATTCTCCTGCAGTCGTGGCAGGCCGGCTGGTTTCCTGTATTACTGTCTATTTGTATGGGCTGGCAAATACAAAGTAAGATAACAAATACAAGTACAGTGCTGGCAAACGAGGTGCTTGCCTGACCAGCAGACGCCGCGTATGCGCATGTTGTCAGTAACTTGCTCACGTCATACCGACCAAGACAAAGAGAAGCAGGAGTGGAATTAAAAGCAGAGCAGGGCAAAATAAGACAGGAAAGATATAGAAAGGAATTAAGGAGAGAGAGAAGAGATGGAGGCGCCGGAAGAACCTGCCAGGGCCAATCTGTTTGTTTGTATATCTTCCTCTTTTGGGCAAAACGTCACCACCTTCCCTAGAACGCTAGGACACGAACACGAGAACGCATAACACTCCAACACACCCGCGCGGCTGGTCTAGTACTCGGCCTCAATCTCCTCCGCCTCCAGGGAGTCGGTGGCGACCTCCTCGTAGTCGCGCTCCAGGGCAGCCAGGTCCTCGCGGGCCTCGGAGAACTCGCCCTCCTCCATGCCCTCGCCGACGTACCAGTGGACAAAGGCACGCTTGGAGTACATGAGATCGAACTTGGCCGACAGGGCGGACCAGGCCTCGGCAATGGCCGTGGTGTTGGACAGCATGCACCTGAGGGGTTAGCGGGTGTGGATAGAAATACGACGAGGCGCGTCGGCACGCAAGACAGGGGGGGGACATACACGGCGCGGTTAACCTTGGCCAGGTCGCCATTGGGGACCTGCTGGGGCGGCTGGAAGCAGATGCCGAGCTTGAAGCCGGTGGGGCACCAGTCGACAAACTGGATGGTGCGCTTGGTCTTGAGGGTGGCTACGGCGGCGTGGGCGTCCTTGGGCACGACGTCGCCGCGGTACAGCAGGCAGGTGGCCATGTACTTGCCGTGGCGAGGGTCGCACTTGACCATCTGGTTGTTGGGCTCGAAGCAGGACATGGTCATCTCCTGGACGGAGTTGGCCTCGTGGGCGGCCTTGGCGGCCGAGATGACGGGGGCGTAGGCGACCAGGGGGAAGTGGATGCGGGGGTAGGGCACCAGGTTGGTCTGGAACTCGTTGAGGTCGACGTTGAGCGAGCCGTCGAAGCGCAGCGACGCCGTGATGGACGAGACGACCTGGGCGATCAGGCGGTTGAGGTTCTCGTAGTTGGGGCGCTCGAGGCCGAGGTTGCGGCGGCAGATGTCGTAGATGGCCTCGTTGTCCACCATGAACGAGCAGTCTGCGTGCTCGAGCGTCGTGTGCGTGGTCAGGATGGAGTTGTACGGCTCGACGACCGAGGTGGCCGTCTGCGGCGCCGGGTAGACGCAGAACTCGAGCTTGCTCTTCTTGCCGTAGTCGACCGACAGGCGCTCCATCAGCAGGGCGCCGAAGCCGGAGCCGGTGCCGCCGCCAAACGAGTGGAAGACGAGGAAGCCCTGCAGGCCGGCACAGGCGTCGGCGACGCGGCGGACCTTATCGAGGACCTGGTCGATCAGCTCCTTGCCGACGGTGTAGTGGCCGCGGGCGTAGTTGTTGGAGGCGTCCTCCTTGCCGGTGATCATCTGCTCGGGGTGGAACAGGCTGCGGTAGGGGCCGGTGCGGACCTCGTCGACGACGTTGGGCTCGAGATCGCAGTAGATGGTGCGCGGGACATACTTGCCCTGGCCTGGGACGTGTCAGCCGAGACGGTTAAGACGAGAGCGGGTGTTGAGAGAGTACGTACCGGTCTCGGTGAAGAATGTGCTGAAGCCGTGGTCTGGTTCGGCGGCCTTGCGCTCTTCGGTGAGGTAGCCATCAGGCTGGATGGTTAGTTGGTATGGAGATGGTAAAAGAAAAGAAAGGAAACAGAAAAACAGGAAAATGAACAGAAAAATACACAGATAAAGAAACAAGAACAAAAAAAGAAAACAAAATAAGGAAACAGAAAAAGAAAAGAAGAAAGGGAAAAAAAGAGGGGAAAAAACACACCTGGATGCCGTGCTCAAGGCAGTACAGCTGTCAAGTTTGTCAGCAACGTTTGCAACCCAATGTCTCGCTCCGGCTGGCGTCTCAACATACCTCCCAGCAGGAATTGGCAATCTGGCAACCGGCCTGGCCGACTGTATGAACACACGTTAGCTGTCTCACGAAAACAGGAGCAGAGCGAGGGCGGCCGGCGGTGGCCGTCGGGGCCTGTAGGGCCGCGATGCGGTGAACCAGAGCCAGCAGACGCCAGACGCCAGACCCAGACGAGGCGCCAGGCCGGCGGCCAGACACGCGTCAGGACGACGCAACGGCTGACCGCCGGCACGGCGAGGCGCGGAGACGTACCGTTGATGCTGATGATTTCACGCATGTTGGGTGGTTTGGGAGGGTGACGCCGTGAGAGGGAGTGTTGAAGCAGAGGGAGACGAGGATATGCAGAGAACTGGGTTTGTGGCGGTGGGCGGTTCTCGAGAGATCTGGTGCTCGGTCGGGAGTATGTCCCTTATTTTTTATGGTCCCTGATTTAAAATTTGTCGGCGTTCCGTCCCCTACTTTTTTATTTACCTATCAGGGTAGCGAATTTCGGACGGGGAAGGAAGGATGCCCAGTAAAAGGAAGGCGAGGGGCGGCAGCAGAGAGCTCCAGCGAAGGTGGGGTTGAGGCAGTATGCTGTTGCCTGCTAAAACGGCCTGCACGTCCTCCGAGAGGCGCTGTTGGTTTGTTTACATTGCCTGGTCTGCAGCGCCTGTGGAGGGTGCGGTGCCGCAGGAAAGCGCGCGAGCACCGCCTGATGACTCCTTCTCCGGCGAAATTGCACAGCGGGCGATGGGCAGGTGGCACGCCCAACCAGGGAAAGCGCGTTTGGCCACCGAATAGGGGGAGGGGAAAAGGGATGAACACAAGGCGGTGAACAGCTCCAGAGAGCGTCCGTCGTATGCAATGGCTCCACTTGGCCCGTGCGCGTCGGCGGCAGAAAACGCGCCTGGTCATAGCGCGTAAACACACACGCCGCCTGCGCCACACCGCCTTCTGTTTTTGTTTACGGGACAGCTACGGAATGCACGGCCAAAGTGGAGCCCCGTGCACGCTTCTCATCGGCTCGCATCGCCCGGCCCCCCCCAATGGCGGCCCTTATCGCACGGCGCCCGCATGCGCTGCCCTGGCCGGCCCGGAGCGCACAGGACGTCTGGCCGCTGCACGCGGCGAGCTCCGCCCGGGCGCTGGCCACCGGCGCCGGCGCGCTGGGCCGGCTGCTGGACCGCGTGAGCCAGGCGCCTCCTCCGGGCGCCAAGCAGGCGGCCGTGCACATTGTGCGCTCGGCCGGCCGCAACCCCTTTGCCAACCTGGCCATGGAGCACCGTCTCTTCCAGCGGGCGCACGCAGAGAGCCGCCTGCTGCTGCTCTACCGCAACGCGCCGTGCGTCGTCATTGGCCGCAACCAGAACCCCTGGACCGAGGTGCACCTTGGCCGGCTGTCGGCCCGGGCAGAGACCACGGGCGCGCCCGTGCAGCTGGTCCGGCGCCGGTCGGGCGGCGGCGCCGTCTACCACGACGCCGGCAACGCCAACTGGAGCGTGCACATGCCCAACGCCGGCTTCGACCGCGACCAGCACGCGCGCATGGTGGCCCGCGCCCTGCAGGCGCTCGGCGTGGCGACCGCACGCGTCAACGAGCGGCACGACATTGTGGTCGGCCCGGGCAGCGCCGAAGACGCCGAAGACGAGGGCGTGTACAAGGTCTCGGGCTCCGCGTACAAGCTGACCAGCCGCCGCGCGATGCACCACGGCACGTGCCTCCTCGGCGCCGACCTGGCCGCCGTCTCGGGCCTCTTGCGGGCCCCGCCGGCGGCGCCCTACCTCAAGGCCCGCGGCGTGGCCTCGGTGCGGTCGCCCGTGCGCAATGTGACGCTGGCGGGTGGCCGCGCGGGCCCGCACGACCCGCACGACCGCTTTGGCGCCGCCGTGGCCGCCGAGTTTGAGAAACTGTACGGCCCGGCCGTCACCGACACGATGATTGATGTGGACGCTCTGGCATCGGACGGCGGCGGGGAGGGCGCGTTTGCCTTTGACCCGGCGCTGGCCCAGGGCTACGCCGAGCTCATGGTGAGCGGACGCCGCTGATTTTTTTCCCTTTCTTTTTTTTCTTTTTTTTCTTCTTTTCTTTTTTTTGGTGCACACAGCTGACATCTCCAGACCGCCGACTGGCTTTTTGGCCAGACACCGCAGTTTACCTTCTCCACGCAGCCGACAGAAGAGGACCCGCGAGAACGCCCGCTGCGGCCCCTGGACGTTCCTGCGCACTTTGATCTGTCCTTTACCGCTCGCCACGGCCAGCTGCAGGACGTGGTCCTCGCCGGCCTGCCCTGCGCGGCCGCACAGGACGTGCTGGACGACCGCACCCGGGGCTACAGCCAGACAGCTGCTGCGGCCCTCGAGGGCGCCGTCCTCTATGCCATCCGGGACTGGCGGGCGGCCCTCGTCGCGGCGAGCCCTGTGCCGCTGGATGCAGATGCCGCTGCTTCCACAGGCCGCTGGCTGGACGAGCTGTTTGGCGTCCAGAGTTACTGAAAGTCAACCGAGAACAGGCGCAATGACGGAAGAGACAAGACTGAGAGGTCTCGTATAATCTTGTACAATATGAAAGGACGGCAGCATACAAAAAGGATAGACAGGATAGACAGGCCAGCCAAAAGAACAAAAGAAACACGCTTGATATATACACACACGCCGAACGCATCTGTCTTGTCCTCGGCTATTCCACCGCTGCGCCCATCACGCCGCGCTGGAACCAGTCGGCCACCGTCCCGAAGCGGTCTTCGCTGTTGCCGAGCTCCGCCTTGAACAGGTCGTGCCGCGTTGCGTACTCTTCCTGCTGCCGCCGGATCGCCCGCACCGTCGAGTTGTCCTGTGCGCACAGCGGGCACTCGGCTGTCGTGCTCGCCGCCGCGCCGTAGTCGCCGGGCGGCGGCGGCGACGACAGGCCACGTCCGCCCGCTGCGCCGTCGCTCTTGAGGCACCGCTGGTGGAACGAGTGCTTGCAGAGAAAGTGCACCACGGGCAGCTCGAGCGGCAGGGCGCACTGGCTGCAGCGCGTGGCCTGGAACACGGCCGGCTTCGTCGCGAGGTCCGCCAGCTCGGTGCGCCGCTGCTCCGTCTCCTGGCGGAACGACGCGATGCGCCGCTGGTTGGCGGCAATCTCGCGGCGCTCGCGCTCAATCGTCTCCTGCAGGTACGGCTTGAGCATGCCCATGGTGGCCACGGGGTTCTGGCTCAGCGTCTGCACGACCTGCAGCGGCGCCATCAGGCCGTCGCGGTGGATGCGCTGCAGCACCGCTGCCAGCTCGTCCGGCCCGGCCTCCTCGAGCACGCGCGCGCTCGACGTCAGGTACGACAGCGCCGCCGTGTACAGCTGCGGCTCCTCGGGGCCGTACTTGTGCAGGGCCTTGAGGGCGCCGCGCGTGTCCTTGGCCGACGTGTAGGACCGGAAAATGTCAAACAGCAGGCCGGCCTGCTCCTTGACGAGCGTGGTGCCGTCGCGGAAGTTGGACAGGTGCGAGAGCAGCAGGATGTTTGCCTTTTCAATGGGGACGGGCGCGTTGCCGTCGTCCTCGTCGTCCTCGTTGTCGCCGCCGCCGCCGCCGCCCCCCCTTTGCCGCGTAATCAGCGCCTTGGCCTTGGCCTCCCACGCCTCGCGATGCTGCTCGCCCTTTTTCTCCGACGACTTCTGCAGGTACATCTCAAACAGCGTTGTGTAGATGTCCATGCGGTCGGCGTCCGACAGCGGCTTCTTCTTTTCCAGGCACGCCTCCAAGAACACGATAAACTCGTCGGGGTGGTCGATAAAGGACGAAAAGGCCGTTCGCGGCTTGGGCACCTTGTAGGCGGGGGGGGCCGCTTTGGTCTGGACCGCGCCAGCGGCTCCTGGCGGCACGGCTGCCGCGGCGGCCTTTGCGCCCTCGGGCCCTGTGGACGGCGTCGCCGCGCCAGACGAGCCAATGTACGGCAGGGCGATGATGCCGGCCAGGTTGGAGACAGCCGAGGCAGCGCCGTAGGCGAAGCCATTGCCGCCCGCCGTCGTGGCCTCGGCCACGCCCGTGGCCGTCGGAGCGTCGCGTCTCGGCTGGTACGTCCCCGTGTAGTAGTCGATAAACAGCTGCGTTGCGTCCGTTGGGCAGTGCTCAATGAGCACGCGGGCGTACTTCATGAGACAGATGTAGGCCTGTCTGTCAGCAGCTTTCCACAAAAACGGAAGGGAGCCGGCCGAGACCTACCGTCTCTGGGTCGAGGTGCCAGATAAAGTCGAGCGCGTCGTTGTACTGCTTGGCGTCCTCGATCAGAATGTCCACGACGAGGTCGTTCTCGCCGTGCCGCTTGGCCAGGTAGACAGCCTGCTCGTAGTAGCCGCCCTGGCGGCACATGGAGATGGCCGTGTCGAGGTCAAACTTGAGGTCGCCGGGCGACTTGATAAACGCCTCGAGCTTGTCAATGTCCTTGAGCTTGGCGTAGCAGTTGAGCAGCAGCGTCGTGTGGTCGGCCGTGGCCCGGTGGCGCTCGTGCAGCTCCTCTAGGTACTCGATGAGGTTGCGGATGCGCTGCGTGTCGAGGAACCTGCGGATGACCTGCGACGGCTCCGTGCTGTCAATGGCCTTGATGTACTGCGCCATGGCCTCGTCGTAGCTGCCCTTTTGGTAGAGGTAGTCGCCAAACTTGCGGAAAATGACGTTTTGCTGCCTTGCGTCGAGGCCTGCCTTGCGCGCCAGCTCAATGGCCAGATGGTAGAGGTTGCGCTGGTACAGCATGTCGAGGCGCTGCTGCAGCGCCTTTTCGCGGTACAGGCGGACCTTGCCGTCGAGCGTCAGCACGCACAGGCTGCCCCAGAGCTGGAAGATGGCCTTGACCGGCGAGAGCAGCGTCTCCGAGTGCGCCACGACCTTGAGGTCCGTCTCGAGCAGCGCAAACGTCGACGTGTTGAAGAGGACGTCGGCCGCCGCCGCCGCCGAGGCGCCAAAGCGTCGCCGGAGAGCGTTCCCTCGACTGCCGTCCTTGCCACGGGCGCTGTCGCCGCCGCCTCCGCCGTCGCTGCCGCCCAGCGGGGACGCGGGCGAGACGAGGGCCACGTAGTCGCCGTAGACCGAGACCAGGCTCTTGGGCGCGTCGTACGCGCGCGGCGGCCCGCGGCCGTCGATTGTGTAGTAGTAGATGGCGTCGTCGCGCGCGACGACAATGTCGCCCGTGCGCTTGTCGAGGGTCATGCAGCCCACGGCGCAGCCGGTGTCCTCCACGGTCTTGGGCGTCTGGGCCTTGCCCTTGGCGAGGATGGGCAGCTTGAGGATGCGGCCGGTCGTCGCGATGAACAGCGTGGTTGTGAACTTGGCGTCGACGTGCAGCTCGATGCCGGTGATGGGCTCCTCGGACTCGTGGACGACGCGCTGCCGCGTGCCCGTGTCGTTGATCAGGTCGCCGCGGATCAGCGTCACCGAGCCGTTGGCAAACCCGACGGCCAGCTGCGCGAGGTCCTCGGTGGCGGTGAAGGCCGAGATCTGTCCGTCAGTCCAGTACAGTGCCAGAGGCTGTGCGGCCGCAAAAACCCACCGGAAACTGCTTCTTGCCGTTGTTGATCTGGATGCTGCTGAGGCACGTCGGCAGCCCCGTCTTCTTGACCGGCTTGTCCAGCGCCCACACCTTGAGCACGGGCTCTGCGCTCAGGTCCTCCTGCACACCGTCAGCGTCTCCCCGTGGATGCATCCTGGCCTGTTGCCCCCGTGGCTGCACGAACCGCCACCGTCACCAGCAGGCTCGTCCCCTCGACCTGGCGCATGTGCGTGATGCTGCCGGCCTCGTGCGCCTGGAAGCTCCGGACAATCTTCCAGCTCGGCCCGACAATGCGCACGTAGCCGTCGAAGCTGCCGAGAAACAGGCTGTCGGACCCGGAGCACACGCTCGAGATCTCGTTGCTCTCGAGAAAGCTGCGCGCCTCGTCGTCGCCGGGTCTCGCCTGGTTGACGTCGAAGAAGTCAAACGACTTCCACTGCAGGGGTTAGCATGTGGGCGGGGGAGTGCCGAGAGTGGGAGGGTGCGCACCGAGTTGGCCATGGTCACATTCTCTTCGCAGAGTCGGCGTTGGGTGCAGTCGTCGTCGTCGCTGGCGAGGTCCGTTGCTTGGCCGTTGGGAATCGGAGTGGCCTAGGGAGCTCGGCGTTGGTCGTGACGTTAGCACGATGTTGCTGACTCACCATGTCACGTGTTCAACGCTACAATCACCTCACTCGACGACATGAAAAGCATTCGGTTTACGAGTATATTGCTTGTCTTTAGATTTCGAAATCTACGAGTACACTATACGAGGCACGGATTGCAGTCGGGTATCGTCGTCAAAATCATCCATCCTCATCCTGACGCTTGTTTTCTTTTCCTCGACATGAATCCATGATTTCACTCAAGCTCAGCCCAGGTTCAAAAGGGGCACCATGGAAGGGCGGCCGTGTGCACACTGAAACGGAAACGAGCAGCAAATGAGCCTCTCGAGGAGGCCAACGCATGACTCGTGAGACAGCGGGTCGTTGAACTTGATGGCGCCTGGAAGGCGTTAGCCAGAGTCACGATGAAACACAACACGTAGGACACACCTCGACAGGCTTTCGAGTTGATGAGGTCCACGATGCCGCGAGGGCATCCGTGCAGCGGGACAGGCCACGGCGCGGCAGAGTCCGGATGCGGCGCAGCGCGCTTGGCTTCGTTGCCGGACCAGATCTCCCGTCGTATGAGATCGACCGCCAGCCGCGGCTCGAGCCTGCAGCGGTCTGCAATGCCCGCGGGCAGTCCATGGACACGCAGCCGCGTCGCGTCCTGCGCGGCGTCGGGCGGCCGTATGTCGTAGGCCACGCCCCAGGACCGAAAGTACGCCCTGGCCTTTTCCAAGAGATGCCGCTCGGCGGTGTCGAGCTCAAACTGCAGCGGCCGGTCCAGAACGGCCATCTTGGCGTCTGCGTGCGCACCGTCCCGGCACACAAAGTAGTCCTTCCAGAGGGCCTCGACACGGCACCGCTCGTCTGCTGCATGCTGGTCGACGAGGACAAGCAGCGGGCCGGCTTGCTCGTCTGCCGCCGGTGCTCGTATGAGAACAAACTTGCAGTCCACTTGGCCAACGACGACGGCCATCTCCAAGGAGGCCTTTGTGATTTTCAGGGCGCCGCGGGTCAAAGCATTGCTGTCCCGATGCTCCGTGCCGCCGTGGCCGCTGCAGAGAAGCTGGCTGGGAAGCTCGTCTGGTTCGCAGTCGTGCTCCGCACAGGGCTCGGGCCCGGCAAAGAACTCGCTGGTTTCCGCGCTTGCATGTTCTCTGGGGGGCGTATTCAGGCCAGGGCCCGGGCTAGAACAGCCTAGTTTCGCTGGCCGAGCAGGCTTTGTTTGTGGCCAGGAAGAGAACAAGGACGCGGGCGTCCGAATCGGCTTGTTCCGTCTCGGGAGACGCGGGCGAGGCGGCCCGGGTTTTGGGGCAGACGCGGCGGACATTGTTGGCGTCCAGCTCTGGCCATTCTCCACGCGGCAGGGCGCCCCCGTGCTGTCGTAAACGTGCTGTGTTTGCAAAAACTCGACAGCCACCGTCCGGAGGAGTCTTGTGACCGCCGACAGGTGCTGTCGGCGGTCGTCCAGAATATCGTCGACGTCCACGGCGCCCTCAAGATCAATGCCGAGACAAAACACGGGCCAGCGGTCGACGGCCTTGGCAGGCCGCTGTTCCCGGACAAATCGAGCGATCGGGCCCCGCGCCGCCGCCCGGGTGTCGCCGGCCTTGCGCTGCGCGGCACCAAAGTGCGACTCGGCAAAGATCTTGTTGATCGCCGCGTACAGCGCCCCGGCTTGGAGCGCCTCGGTGAGCGGCTCGATGCCGATGTGCAGAAACTGCCCGCGCTTTGACGCCGACGGCTTCGTGCAGATTGCGCCAGAGACGCGTGCGCCCGGGGCCGACGCTTCCACGCACACCCAGCTCTCAAGACCAGGGGCCTCGCACAGTCCAGCCTGCGCCAAGAGCCGCGCAGCGCGCCGAGCAGCCTCCCGGCCTGGCGCAGGCATGCTGCCACGGGCCTGCCCGAGCGTCCTCTTCGTGCCGCTGGCCTCGTCTTGGATCGAGACCTGCACGTCCGCGGGCCACGCCAGAAGAAGAGCCGCCACATCCCGCAGCAGCGTGTCCCAGGCCTGGCTCCAGGCAGCCGAGCCGGGCACCGGCCGCATGCGCGCCCGGACCGGCATGCAGCCAAAGAGGTCGCGAACGGCAACGCGCGTGCCGTGCGGAAGCGGTGCCGTGCCGCGGTCTGCCGGGCGCGTCGTGTGGCGCCGGACGACCTTGCCATCGTGGATGGTCAGAGCGCTCTCGGCGTCGCTGCCCCGGCACCGCGACTCGATCATCAGCAAAGAAAGCGCCGCCGTCGACGCGAGAAAGGCGCCTCGCCGTCCGTGCACGTCTTGTGCCGGCGGGTACCGGGATGTGTCTAGACGGTCAGCGTGCCGTGCCGGCAAGACAGAGAGGTCGAGGAAAGGCCCAGAGCCACCCACAGCACATCTTTCCCAGCCCGCCGTCGGGCCGAAACTCGGCAGCCGCAATGCCAGAGCCGTCGTCCTCGACCACACACCCGCCACGGCCAAAGTCCACCGTGACGGCCGCCCGCGACGCCCCGGCATCGAGCGCGTTCCGGAGGAGGCCGAGAACCGCGTCGTTCAGCGAGGCGACGGCCGCCGACGACCTGACCTGCGCAGCCACATCCCCTGGAAGCCGCTGGATGGACATGGCGCAGCACGCATGGTCTCGTGTAGCAAATCGTGGTTGTGACGACATCGAGCCAATAAATATGCAGCAAAGCGATGACAAATGTGGGGCCGTATGACCTCAGCGGACGGACGCCTACTCGTACGAGTATAGCGCTCATTCGCCGCTGCAGCGCTGTGCGGCCCCTGATCGAGCTGCATCCGCTGAACACGGCAATTTGTCAACGCATGAATGCAGCTGCGTTCCTGACACCCCCCGGCAGCGTCGCGTCCTCTGCCGTCTGTTTCGCCTGCGTCCTGCATTGGCCCTTGCCTTGAACGCGACAGCAGCCCAGGTCAGCCCATCTGCGCGCCACGACGCCCCGCCGTCCGGCTCCTTATCTCGACCGCGATCACGAACGAGACGATAACGAACGACCACGGGTTGTTGACGATCACGGGCTATTGACGATCACGGTTATTGCTTCTCGCGCGTCATCACGGCCTCGCCGGCGCGCATCCCCGGTGCTCCTCGCCAGCCGGCGCGCCCTTGCATGCCGCGGACGACGATGACGGAAACTGCACAAGGTGAGCAGCAGCCGCGGCGGACGGCTGTTCGGTCCCGGGGACCAGCTGACCTCGTTGCGTGTCTAGATCCCGGCCGCGCCGCCCGGCGCCGGCCCTTCTCCACGTGGGTCAAGAAGCTTACGCACTTCAAGGGCGGGGCCTCGGGCGCCGACCGCCACCTCAAGGTTGCGCACAAGAAGCGCGCCTCCAAGAACAACAACCCCTACCCGCTGTCGGGCCGCCTCGGCGTCATCAACGACCCCAACCGCTTTGCCGCCGGCGACAGCGATGCCGGCAGCGATGGCCGTGGCCGCGGCGCGCACCGCCACCGCCCGCAGGCCGCCCTCAGCCAGCCCTCGTTTGGCTCGCACAGCGCGGCGACGCCGAGCTCCGCGTCCCTCGGCCGCAGCCGGCGCAGCAGCCTCGTCGAGTCGGCCAGCGACGGCGAACAGGAGCCGCCGGCGCTGGCCGCGCTGTCCGTGGCCCCGACCGTGTCCACGGACCACGGCACGCCGCGCTCGGTGCTGGCGCCGTCCCACGGCGCAGCGTCGTCCATCACCGGCACGACGGGCCGGACGGTCAACGGGCCGGGGTCGCGGCGCGGCGGCGACAGCACGTTTTCCTCGCCCGCGCCGTCGGTGCGGTCCCTGACCACAACATTGACGACAATACAGTCCCTCGGCCCGGGCGTTCACCTGGCGCACGGCGGCGCGGCCGCAAGCAACGGCGCAGCAGCAGCCAATGGCGTGGGCATCACGCTCAGCGCCCTGCAGCCCGGCCCCCAGCCGAGCAGCAGCAGCCACCACAACCACCACCACCACCACGCCTCGCAGCAGAGCAACGGCACGCAGACGCTCCTGTTCCACCAGCCGTTCCCGAGCACGCCCGCGTCGGCCATCCCGTCGCACCTGGCGCCCCTCGCCAACAACGTCGGGCCCGGCCATCCGGCCACCTACACGACGGCCACGGCCAACAACCTGCTGACTGACAACGCGTCGATCCTGACGCTGGCGTCGTCCAGCAAGCGCCGCCGCCGCCGGTCCATTGACACCGACGCGTCGGTGCGCGCGCTGGCGCCGTCGTCGCTGTTTGGCGGCAGCCGCGAGAGCCTTCCCCTGTCGGTGCTGTCGGCCAACATTGACGGATCCGCGCCCGCGACGCTCATGCCGGGCAGCGGCTCCAACGCCAGTGCAGCGGCAGGGCTGGCGCTGCACACGACGAGCAGCCGCATGAGCGTCGCCAGCGCGGGCCTCGCCAGCCCGGCGGCCGCTGCGACAGCTGCAGCAGCAGCAGCAGAGCGCACGAGCATCTACAGCGCAACGGGCATTCTCGGCGGCGACCGCAACAGCTTCTATGCGCGGCAGAGTCTTGGCGGCGGCGGCGGCGGCGGAGGCGGTGTTGCGGGCGACGGGGCCAGCATCCGCAGCGGGCGGAGCGGACGCAGCGGGCTCCTGGGCCACGGGCGCTCCGAGAGCATCACGGGCAGCATCGGCGGTAGCCTGACGAGCCCGCTGGCCAGCCCGCTGGCAAGTCCACGGGAGGCGGAGGCGGAAGAGGCCGCTCCGGGGCTTGCGGCGTCGGTGGCTACCATCAGGACTGCCATCACGGCCGGCGCTGCCGAGGCGGACAAGGAGACGGACAAGAGGGAAGGCGAGAAGAGCAAGGACGAGGCGTGACGGCGATGACGACGATGACCCAGGACGATCCCATGATACCTTTTGTGCTTTGAGCGGCTCTACACGGAGCATTTCTTTTGTTGTATTTTTGTGTTTATTGCGTTTCAACCGGTCGAGAACGGACTTTTGGGTTTATGCGGATGAATTATGGAGGAGCGGGCACTGGGTTATTTTTTTTGTTTTATTATCTTTTTTTGTTTTATCAAACATCCTTTTTTGTTTTACTAGACATCTTTTTGTTTCATTACACATCTTATTTTGTCCTACAAACATGCAGTGCATCGTGCTTGCCTTGCCAAGAGAACGGTTCTCGTCGTTCGCGCAAGGCTGCAATCGCTCCTTCCGCACGCTACTCGTAGGGACGTACCCGCATTGACCTAGCCCCCTTTGGGTTAGTGGCGCAACGCGCACCTTCCCGTCGACATCAAAGGCCGTAAGGTGAGACGGAGGCGCGAAACTTGCAACTTTACGCAGCAGAGCATGCACACTCGATCGATGCCATCGCCACGACCATGAGCAGCAGCGGCACCCAGACGCCGAGGGCCGCGTCCCACACGGCCCGCCACACGACGCCCGTGTCCGCAGGCACGCCTGGCGCTGCACCCAGCAGCCACCCGGTGACGGCACAGCCTCCGGCGTTCCCTCCCCCGGCCCATGGCCAGCACGCCGGCGCGGCGGCTGGACAGCGCGTACCGGGCACGGCGGCGGCGCAGGTGGCGGCGCGCATCCCCAACATCCTGCCGCACGAGCGCGTGTTCCCGATCCAGATCGGCTGCGAGCTGTTCAAGCTGTCGGGGGCGTCGCTGTCGTCGGACGCGCCGTCGTACTTTTCGCAGTACTTCCAGTGCCAGATCAAGAGCGCCGAGCGCAGCGGCGAGGACATTGGCGCGGCCATCCGCACGCTCTACATTGACCGCGACCCGGCGACGTTCCGCGACATCTCGCTGCACCTGCAGGGCTACCACGTGCAGCCGCGCGACGGCACGCACTTTGTGCGCCTCTTTGCGGACGCGCAGTTCTACTCGCTGCCGCGGCTCATCTCGCAGCTGTACGAGGAAAGCATCTTCATGTCGATTGGCCACCGCGAGTTCCAGATCCCGCGCGATCTGTTCCAGGACCCGGGCAACCTGCCCAACTACTTTTCGCTGGGGTTCGCCGTCTTTTTCAGCAGCCCCGACGACCTGTTTCCGGGCCTCGACCGCGAGGGGCTGATCCGGCCGCCGTCGATCCTGCCGCCGGCCGTGCCCGGCCGGTCGGCCGAGACGTTTGCGGAGCTGCTGCACCTGCTGCGCGGCTACCCGGTGCACATCCGCGACGAGACGCACCGGCAGACGCTGCTGCGCGACTGCCGCTACTTTAATTTCAAGGGCCTCGAGCAGAAGCTCATCCCGCACGCGCTGTCGTACAACCAGGCGCGGCAGCGCCACGAGATGGCGCTGCGGCTCGAGGACGTGCTCAAGTCGGGCGTTTCCGTGGTCAGCGAGCCGACGCCGCCCGACCCGCTGGCCGGCTGGGTCAACTACGCGCGGCCGTTTGTCGACGACAGGCCGGCCGAGCTGGTGCTCGAGATTGGCGGCGAGAACACCAAGTTGCACTTTTTCCCGGCGGCCGCGCCGGGGGCGGGGCCGGGGACGGGGCCGGCGCCCGCCGACGCCAGCCACACGGGCGTCCGCGCCGAGTTTTTCAGAGACACAAAAACGCGCCTGGCGCGGCTGTTCGAGGTCGTGGCCACCAAGCTCAACCTGCCGCCCACGACGCAGCCGCTCGGCCTGCTGATGCGCAAGGGCGGCGCCAGCAGCCAGCCGCCGTCGCCGGGCAACACGCCTCTCAGCGAGGACCTGGTGCGCGTGGTGCTGGAGCCCGAGACGGCCCTGACGCTCGACGGCCGGCCGTTTGCGCTGCCCGACACGCCCGTCGACGACGGCGACGGCGACGGCGACGGACACGGCGACGACCCGGGCGGCAGCGGCGAGCAGCCCGGCCCCGCGCGCAAGCGGCGGCGTGTCGACTACGCGGCGCTCAGCGGCGGGCCGGGCGCGGCTGTTGCGGGAGGCGCCAGCACGTCGTGGGTGGTCAAGACGGGCCTGTGGCGGCTGCGCATCCAGGGCGTGAAGAACGGCAAGAGCGCGGTCGAGTGCACCCTGGTGGGCGTCAAACTGGACGCCATGAGCTCGGAGCTGGCACGCAACCAGCAGCGGGGGTTCCTGGGGGGGTAAGGCGGCGGCCCTTTGGGGGCCGCGTGTAGGGGGTACGTATCATCCGGCGTTTCTTTTGGTTTCTCTTATTTCGTCCGTCGATTGGTGGCAGCCTTTGTTCTGCCGGAGCCAATGCATTGCGCTGCTCGTCTTTTGCGTCTCTTCTCCATCACGGCGTCTTCACGTCGTCGTTGCCTTGCAGAGGGTCGGGGCGGAGTTCATCTGAGCGTTGCTGAGCCTCGCTCAGCCTTGTTCGTCCAGCTCCACCCTGCCGCAGCGGCCCCTGCGCCGCGGAATCTCCGCCGGGTGATCCGGTCAGCATTGCTTGCGCCGGCGCCATTAGCGCCTGGACGCCAGGCCAATCGCCCGCCCCTAGGGCACGAATAAGAAGCACCGGAAAGCTTGTCTGAGAAGCTTGTCTGATGCTCCCACATCGACCAACAGACATGGCTCCCAAGATCGCCATCATCGGCGCCGGCCCTGCCGGCTGCATGCTGGCACGGCTGCTGCACCGGGGCGGCATCGAGGCCACCGTCTACGAGGGCGAGGCCGGCCCCGACTACCGCTCGCAGGGCGGCACGCTGGACCTGCACACGGCCACGAGCCTGGCCGCGCTCAAGGAGGCCGGCCTGTGGGACGCGTTCCTCGAGCACGCGCGCTTCGACGGCGAGTACGTGCTCGTCTGCGACAAGAACCTCGACAGCTTCTTCACGCGCGGCAGCGAGCCCACGGGCGAGAAGGACCTGCTGGGCCAGCGGCCCGAGATCGACCGCCCGGCGCTGCGCCGGCTGCTGGCCGAGAGCCTGCCGGCCGGCATGATCCGCTGGGGTGCGCACGTCAAGACGGTGGCCCGGGCCGCGGGCGCGGGCGGCGCGCCGGCAACGACGACGATCGTGTTTGCCGACGGGACCACGGCAGCCGGTTTCGACCTCGTGGTGGGCGCCGACGGCGCCTGGAGCAAGGCCCGCGCCGCCCTCAGCGACCAGCAGCCGCTGTTCTCGGGCATGGCGCTGCAGGAGCTGCGCGTGCCGGACGCCGCCCGCACGGTGGCAGCGTCTTTGCGCAGGCCGGGGGCCGCAAGCTGTCCGTCCAGCAGATGGGCGACGGCGCGCTGTACGTCGGCGTCTGCACGCGCCGCAGCGACACGCCCAACGTGCCGCTCGTGCGCGCCGGCGGCACGCGCTCCGACGACTGGGCCGCGTCCTGCGGCTACCACGTCCGCGACCTCGCCGCCGTCCAGCAGGCCATGCTGGCGCGGCCCGAGCTGCTCGCCGACTTTGACCCGCGCCTGCAGCAGGCTGTCGCCTGCGCCCAGGGCCCGACCACCCCGCGCTCGCTGTACGCGCTGCCCGTCGGCTTCCGGTGGCCGCACCAGCGCGGCCTCACCGCCATCGGCGACGCCGCCCACCTCATGACGCCCTTTGCCGGCGAGGGCGTCAACGTCGCCCTCGACGACGCGCGCCGCCGCCCGGCTCGACGCGGCTGTGCGCGCCTTTGAAGAGGACATGTTTGCGCGCGCCGCCCGCGTCCAGAAGCTCACCGACGATCTGCTCCGGGCCTGGTTCTACACGCCGGGCGCGCCCGAGGCCGTCTCGCCTCTGTCATGGCCACCCACGTGCGCTTCCACCTGCCGGCCGTCGCTGGCCCCGTGGCATCGGCCGGCGTGCACGCCTTTTACTTTTTGTGCAAGAAGTGTCTGAAGAAGGAGGTCAAGGTCTAGCCGAGTGGTGGTGGTTTTCCTCGTATTTTGATTGTCTGTTCTGTTTGGACAAGTTTTATACTCCGGCTGTCAGTTGAATGTGGGTGAACTTGACGTCTCGTATGACTTATCAGCTCTATATTTTATTTCAGGTTTTATTTCAATACAATTTCTGATACATTTATTTTGTTATTATATTTGATTTAATTTTTTTTTTTTTTTCTTTCCTTATTCCTTTCCTTCTTTGCTTTGCTTTACTTTTCTCCCTCGATTCACCGCTTAGCCTTTGTCTTTAACATTCCAACCTCCCATCACCACATCCATCCCCCGAATGCCAAATGCAGCCAGCTGCATACGTGACGGCCCGTCACAAGACGGCGTTTGGCGATCAGCCGCTGGTTACATAAGCCAGCCGCCCCTCCTTCGCTCTTGCCTCGCAGGCCAATACGAGACCCGCTTTTCAGGGGCTGGAGAAAGGAAGGACCGCCCACGCCGCTTCCCAAACCCAACAAACCAACCAAACGTCCAACGTCCAACGTCTCTTCACATTTCGCCTCTCGTCTCGCCATCGGCAGCTCGCGCCGGCCACGTCTCCCGGACCCGAAGCCGCACCCGAAGCCGCGCGTCTCGTCGCTCTTCTCTCCCGCCCCGGCGCTCCCGCGAGAGCCCGGCCTCGCACCGGCTGGCTGCCCAACCCAGCCAACCACCCCCCCTGCTCGGCCCTCGACGCCTCGACGCCTCGACGCCACGTTTTACGATCTCCTCTGCATCCTCTGCACCCCGGGCCTGCCGTTCTCTGCGCCTCGCTGTCGGCCTGTGGCACGCTCGGCTCGCGCTGGGCCGTCCCTGTGCTACCCGCCAAGCACAGGCCACTGCCAGGCTCTTGTTTTCTTTCTTTCTTTTTTTCGTCATCGTCTCCGGCCTGCGTCTCGGTTCTCGTCCTCGTCCGGCTGATTGCTTCAGGTGCTCCTCCTGTCGTCTTTCCTCCCGCACCCGTCGACAGCGGCACCATGCAACGCCAGATGCAGCGGCGCTCGCCCGGCGCGGACAACGGCCTGGGCGGCAGCATGCCATCCAACATCCCGGCGCGCACCATGTCGCCAGCAATGGTCGGCGGCATGGGCGGGCCCGTTCCGTCGCGGCCGCCAGCGTCGAGCCGGTCGGTGGGCAGCGGAAGCGTGCCTGGCCCGCCCGGCGCACGACGAGCCAATGTAAGCATTTGCTGTTGCGTCTTTCTCTTTGTTTCCCTCTGCGTCGCTCGCCCGTTCTCATCTGGAGGCGAGGCGGTCCGTCCTTGTTGGCCGTGGACTGGGCCTGTCCTCGCACTGTTCACCTGACACTAACGCGGCCCAGACTTCAAGCGGCTCCGGCTCCGGCGGCGCGGGCGGCAGCAGCGCCAACGTCCCCCTCTCGCAGATCGAAAAGAGCGTGACGCATCTGCTCGTCGCGACAAAACAGCTGCTCGAGACGCTCACGCAATGGTCGCGCGGCCAGGCGACCGACACGCAGGTGTCGGACGTCTACGTGCGCCTCGGCTACGAGTTCAACATGGCGTGCCGCGCCTTTACCGCCATCAACGTCGACACGTCCGACCTCGGCAACGTCCCCGAGCTGCTGCGCAACATTCTCGAGTCGACCCTGAGCCAGGAAGCCAGCAGCGAAAGCCTCGAAAAGTACCTGCCCCGGATCCGCGACATTATCATCAACCTGCTGCACGGGCTGAAGCGCAAGCAGCAGAAGCTGCGCCAGAAGCAGGCGCGCGACCGCGAGAGCAGCGCAACCGCCAGCTCCACCGAGTCTCTGGGCGCGCGCGCCAACAGCCTGAGCACGTCGGGGAGCGCAGGGTCGGGGCTGACGACGCTGCTCAACGAGAGCATCGACGGGGGGTACGGCGATCCCCAGGGATACCCCCAGTCGCAGAAGCAGCAGCAGCAGCAGCAGCAGCAGCAGCAACAACCTCACCAACAGCAACAACAACAGCAGCAACCACCCCAGCTGCCTCCAAACCGCGACGACGTCAAGCCCCCCTCGCCAAACCGCCGCCATGTCCCGCCGCGCGACCAGTCTCGCACGTCTGGGGCGTCGGAGCTGTCGGGCAGCACGATGCAGTCGACGCCCGTGCTCCCGCCGTACCCCGACAGCAGCCAGGCGTCGCTGGCGACGACCGCGTCGCTCAACGATCTCAACATTGACGCCTTCCCGCCGCCGCCGCCGCCCAAGTCGCAGCAGAGCGCGCTCATGGCCCTTCAGCGTAACGGCGACCACCTTGAGCGCCGCGCGTCCCGGCGCTACTCGACCTACCACATCCAGAAACACCTGGGCGGCAGCATATCCAGCGGCGTGCCGCTGATGCCCCCGCCGCAGACGACGCCCATCCCCAACCGCGGCCGCGGCGAGGTCCGCGAGTCGATGCGCGCCGTGCAGGGGCGCAACGGGCACGGCAACCCGTCGATGAGCAGGAGCGGCGGCGGTGGCTACGACTCGTCCCCGATGCGTGTCCCGAACCGCGTGGCCGACGAGCGGGACATGGGCGCCGACGGCAAGGAGGTCGTCGCGGCCGGCAGCGCGGACGCGCCGCGCCGCGACGACAGCCCCATGGCCAAGGCGCCCGACGACAAGTACCCTCTCCTCAGCGCCACCCTGTCTGGCCCGCCTGCCGACCTGATGCCGGCGCTGCCGGTGATGGCCAGCGAGGACCGGTTGTCGGCGTCGTCGCGACGGAGAGCCGACAGCAGCGCGCCGCGGACCGAGGCAGAGCGGGCCAAGTCCATCAACGCGGCGCAGGCTGCGCTCGTGGGCCAGGCCTCGACGGCCGACGCCTCGCCGCTGTCGGCTCCGGCGCCCGCCGCCGCCGCCGCCGCCGCCGCAGCGCAGGAGCCCGTGAGCAAGGAGCTCACGCTGTTTTTGCAGTACAAGTCCAAGGTCAAAAAGTTTGTGCTGCCCGAGGGGTACAGCGAGCTGACGATTGGGCGGCTGCAGCTGGCCTTTATTGAAAAGTTTTCGTGGAACACGCAGCAAAACGGCGCGGACCTGCCCGAGATTTACATTCAGGATCCCGTGTCGGGCGTGCGGCACGAGCTCGACGACCTGGCGGACATCAAGGACCGCACGGTGCTGGCGCTCAACGTGGAGCCGCTGGACGAGGTCAAGCGGCACATTGACGAGGGCCTGGGCGCGCTGAAGTCCATGGTGCAGCAGGTCAAGCAGAACGTGGACGAGCAGGGCGCGGCGCTGCAGCGCGTGTCGGACCGGCAGCAGGAGGCGTCCAAGGAAATGGCGCGCATGGCGGCGGCGGCGCCGCCGCCGCCGGTGCAGCCCATGACGCCGCCGGCCGACTCGCCGCGGTCTGCGTCTGCGTCTGTGTCTGCGGGCGGCAGCGCGGCATCGGCCGGCCTCGGCCGGGGCGGCGCCGGCAAGCGGTTCTCGAACCAGCAAATGGCCGAGGTGCAGAGCCTGCGGCGCGACCTGGCGGTGCTGCGGCAGACGTACTCCAACTTCAAGTCGGACGTGGAGAGCTCGATGACGGCGCTGCGCAACAAGGCGGCCAATGTCAAGCAGGCGGCGGCGGAGACGGCGATTCCCGACTTTGAGGGCGGCAAGGGCCAGGCGATTGTGGCGGCGGGCCGCAAGAAGCTGAGCGCCGAGTCGGACCGGCTTGTGACCAAGGTGGACGACCTGCAGGACCTGGTCGAGGACCTGCGCAAGGACGTGGTGCACCGCGGCGTGCGGCCGCTGCCGCGGCAGCTGGAGCTCGTCACCAAGGACATTACGCAGCTGGCCAAGGACCTGACCAAGATGGAGGAGGCCATGAAGCGCGACAAGCCCATCTGGACCAAGATCTGGGAGAAGGAGCTGGAGGAGGTGTGCAAGGGCCGCGACGAGCTGCAGCTGGCCGAGGACCTGCTGGTGGACCTGCAGGACGACCTGGAAAAGGCGTCGGAGACGTTTGCGCTAGTCGAGCAGGCCACCAAGGAGCAGATGAAGGACGCCGGCGTCAACGGAACGGGGCCCGGCGGCGGCGGCGGCGGCGGCGGCTCGCCCGGCGAGCCCGGCAACAGCAACGGCATTGTGGGCGGCACGTCGCTCATTGCGCGCCAGCTGTCGCGCGGGCTGCGCTCGATTGGCGAGAGCGCGGGCGTCGTGGACCCCAACGCGGCCAAGGAGGGCGTGCTGGGCGAGGTGCGGGCGCTGCAGCCCAACCACGCAAACCGGCTCGAGGCCATTGAGCGCGCCGAGAAGCTGCGGCAAAAGGAGCTCGAGAGCCGCAAGGGCAACCCGCTGCTGCGCGAGCTGACGGGCTTTGTCGAGGAGGGCAGGCTCAAGAAGTCGGGCGGCTTCGAGGAGGTGGAGCGCGCGCGCAAGGCCAAGGACGACCGGATCCGGCGCGAGGTGTGGGAGCGCATGAACGGGCCCATTGGCGGCGAGGAGGAGGAGTATGAGGAGTACGAAGAGGAGGGCGAAGAGGGCGAAGAGGGCGAAGAGGGCGAGGAGGGTGGAGAGGGCGAAGACGGCGAGGTGCCGGAAGCGGCCGACGAGGGCGCCGGCGCGGCGGCCGGCGCGGCGTCCAAAGAGGAGGGCGTCCCGGCCTAGTCGCAAGAACGGTCTGGCTGTGGTTGTGGTTTTTGATCTTCTCCGCTTGCAGAGACATGGAGTGGTCTTTGGAAGTACATATACCCCTTTTATCCTTACCCCTGCTTTTCGTCATGTCCCCATGCATGTTTATTATCATCTTTCCAGTTCTCATCATCTCATTCATGCGAGCGTCCTGCCTGGTTTTCCTTTTTCCTTTCTTTTTTCTTTTTCTTCTTTTTCTTCTTTTCTTTTTTTTTTCTCTTCTCTTCTTTTACCGCACTTTATTGGATATGTCTGTCGACGAAGCACCGCGTTGTGTTGCCAGATACGAGATTGAGTACCAATGCCATGTCATAGACTGTGATTGTGACGTCGGCGCTGTGCCTCTAATACATGTCTGTTAAATACAGTCTGCCTTGCGGCCGCTCCTCCCTCGGCGTCCGTTCTGTCTTGCAGGCGCTCCTTCCTCGGCATCTGTCTTGCGGCTGCTTCCTTGGCGTCCGTCTTGGCGCTTGCAGCGCTCCTTCCTTGGCGTCTTGCTCCTCCCTTCTACAACTTGGCCGCTTGCGGGTAGATAAAGGCCTCCCACGCGCGCATCAGCGCCTTGCCCTGCGGATCGCTGGGCGGCTGGTAGTTGGACGCAAACACGGCGGCTAGGCCGGCCTCGCGGTCGACGATCCAGGTCAGGTTGATGGCGCCGGCCCACAGCACGGCGCCCTTGCGCCGCAGCGGGTGCGCGGGCCCCGTGACGAGCAGCCCGGCCAGGCTCCAGTCGTACTCCTTGGTGTCGGGCACGTCGCCGGTGATCCAGCCGGGGTCCTCGGTGCTGCGGATCAGCTGGCTGCGGGCGCCGTCAGAGGGCAGCTGCGGCGTGTACAGCAGCTCGGCGACGGCGGCGCCGGGCGGCAGCAGCTTGCCGTCGTCGCGCAGCAGGGACCGCAGCAGCGCGAAAAACGACGGCATGTCGCCGTACAGGCCCTGGCCCCCGAGGGCGGCCGGCGCGGGGCGGTACAGCGAGGGCCCGTGGACGACGGGGGTGCCCGGGCCGCCGGGGCGCACGGGCAGCGACGGCCACAGGCGCGCCAGCACGGCCGGGTAGCGGTCCGGGTGGAAGGTGAGCGCGCCCGCGGGCAGGCCGAGCGGCGCGAGAATGTCGCGCACGACAATGTCCTCAAAGGGCACGGCCGGCAGCTTGCCGTCGGGGCCGGGGCCGGCCTGGCCGGTGGCGCGCGCGTGGACGCGCTCCAGCAGCCGCGCGGCCCAGTCGAGGCCGGCGCCGTAGGCCCAGCCCTGGCCCGGCTGGAAGACCAGCGGCAGGCAGAAGCGCTCCTCGACGGACGGCGGCGCGGCGGTCATGGGCGGCGGCGGCGCAAGGCCGGCGGCGGGCGGCTGCCGGGCGAGCCACGCGCGGTAGCGGACGAGGTCGGCGGTCAGGAAATCGTAGCCGACGCCGGAGCTGTGCGTGAGCAGCAGGCGCAGCGTGATGGGCGCCGTGCGGGCCTCGAGCTCGGGCGCGGCGTCGTCGCCGGGGCCCGAAAAGCCGCGCAGAACCGGCAGCGCGGCCAGCTCCGGCAGCAGGGGCGCCACGTCGGCGTCGAGGTCGACCAGGCCCCGGTCGGCCGCCTGCAGCACGGCCACGGCGGTGACGAGCTTGGTCATGGACATGAGCATGAAGACGCTGTCGATGGCGAGCTCCTTTTCGTTGCCCGGCTCGAGCGAGCTGCGGCCGAGCACCTTTTCGTAGTGGAGGGAGCCTGGGGGTCAGCGAGGGCCTGGCAGCCGGCGTCGCCGTCGTCGTCGTCATACCTGTTTTGTTCTCGGCGAGGAGGACAACCCCGGGAATGACCCGGTCGGCCACGGCCTGTTCAATGACCTGCTCAAAGGATGCAGCCATGGTGAGTGCAGAAGAGGCGGGAGAAGAAAGAAAGAAAAGAACAAAAACTGGACAGGACCACGAAAAAAAAGCGATTATACAGCACGAAAGACCCTTTGCCTTGATCGCGTCAATTGCCGGCAGCGCTGTTGCATCCGATGCGTTGACGTGAGGGGTAACCGCCCGAACGACGGCTAGGGCTGCCAAGAAAGAAACGAAGCAGCCGATATCCAACGGCGTCCAAGCGGCAACACATGAAAAGCAAGCTTTTGTAATTATATAGATGGTGCTGTGAAAGTATACAAAGCTCGGAAACTCCAGGTTGTACTACAAGACGAGAAACGGAAACAGCAGAAACGGAACAGACATGGCAACCAAAAGGTACAGTAACAAGGAAGAAAGAAAAAAATAAAAGAAAAATAAACAACCTCCAAAAACAGCTTCCGCAAGACACCAAAAGACAACGGACAAAGCCTCGGACAGCTGGAATCAGGCCGTGCGACGCCTCGCCAGCCTACCGCCGCCCTAGCGATACCGCCCGTACTCGTCTTGCGGCCGGAGCTGCCGGTTGCGCGGATCGCGCGGGTCGTAGATGCCCGGCGGCGGCGGGCCCTGGCTGTCGTAGCCGACGGGCGTGTACCGGCCAGCATCGCGGGGGTCGCGCGAGGGCGGCGGGGGACCGCCCG
The DNA here is from genome assembly GCA_019925305.1 of Sporothrix cf. nigrograna. Classification (NCBI taxonomy): domain Eukaryota; kingdom Fungi; phylum Ascomycota; class Sordariomycetes; order Ophiostomatales; family Ophiostomataceae; genus Sporothrix; species Sporothrix cf. nigrograna. Next base: position 61,300 of record JADHKR010000060.1, on the reverse strand, counting down.
GTCCGCCCGGGGCGCTCGGGCCTGGAGGAGCAGGGCCGCCCGCGTACCGTCCGTACGGCGGCGGCTGCTGCTGCAGCTGCGGCGGAGCCGGCTCCACAGACCGCGGCACCGGCGACGGCTGGTAGCGGTTGCTCAGCGAGTGCGAGTGCGAGTGCGAGTGCGCGTGCGCGTGGGCATGGGCGTGGGTATGCTGCAGCGGCTGCTGCTGCTGCTGCTGCTGCTGCTGCTGCTGCTGCTGCTGCTGCTGCTGCTGGGGCGCAGCATACGCCCGGTCGTCGCGCAGGTTGCCGCTGCTCAGATGGTGGTGGTGCGACGGCGGCGGCTGCTGCGGCTGCTGCAGCTGCTGGGCGCTCGGCGTGCCCCAGGCCGGTGTCGGCGGGGGGCCCTGCAAAGGCCCGCCAGCACCGCCGTAGGGGTGGGCAGCGTGCGGCGGCGGAGCCTGCGACCTCTGGTCACGGGCCTGGGGGATCGGGTCGCGGCGGCCGGGCGGCGCGTGGCCGGGATACTGCGGCGTCGGCGAGGGGGCGTGCTGCTGCGGCGCCACCTGCGAGCCGTATGCGCTGTAGCCCCCAGCCTGCTGCTGCTGCTGCTGATGGTGCTGCTGCGGCTGTTGTTGTTGCTGCGGCGGCTGCTGCTGTTGCTGCTGCGGCGGCTGCTGCGGCTGGTGGTAGCTCTGTGACGGGGGCGGGTGCTGCGGCTGGTACGGGTGCCGGCTGTAGTAGTCGCGGTCGGCGGCGGCGGCCGACTCGATGGGCGACATGACGCTCGACCGCGCGCCCGGGCCGGCCATGCTGTGCACCTGGGGCGAGCTGTGCGCCGGCGGCGGCGGCGCGTACGGCTTGAGCGGCGGCATGGCCGACGGCGGCTGCGGCGGCAGCGGGTTGCGGCCGTACGGCGAGTAGGGGCTGCCGGCCATGGGCGGCGGCGGCGGTGGCGTGGACGACGCCGGCGCGCCCGCCGCCGAGACGTCGCTCACGCGCTTGGGCGGCGCAGGCGGGTCATCGTTGAGGAGGGCCATGAGACTCGACGTCTTGGCGCGCGGCGCCGGCGCAGGCGTCGGCGCCGGTGCCGGCGGAGGCGGCGTGCTGGTCGCGTAGCCGTCGTGCATGCCGCCGCCGTGCGCCAGGGGCCGCGGCATGCTGCTGATCGGCCGCGGCTCGCCCATCACCTGCGGGTGCACCGGCTCGGTCAGCAGGCTGCGCACCGGCTGGTGCTGGATGATGGGCGGAGCCGGCGGCTGGCCGTACGGCTGCGGAGGCGTGTGCGCGGCCCGGAGGGGGTCGCGCGGGTCGCGCGACGGCGGCGGCGGCGCACGGGCAGCACCTGGCGGCGCGTAGGGATCGTAGTGGGACACCTCGGGCTCCGGCTTCATGCGGCCGGGAGGCGGCTGCCGAGACGGGTCGTCTGGCCGCATATGCTGCTGCTGCTGCTGCAGCAGTTGTTGTTGTTGCTGCATCTCGGCGCGCTGGCGGCTGCGCTGGGCCGCCATGGAGTTGAGGCGCGCGTCGACGGCGTCGCTGGGGTCGGCCCAGGACGCCGTCGGGCGCGGCTGGACCAGGGGCTCGGACGCGGCGGCTGCGGCCACGGCCGCCGACGAGGGCGGCGGCGGCGGCGGCTGCTTCTGCGCGTGGCGGGCGGCCGCTGCAGACTGCTGCTGCGGCTGCTGCGGCAGCCCCACGGATCCTTCTCTGTCGTGGTAGGCAGCGTACGGCGCCGGCGCCGGCGGCACCGACGACGGGCCCCGCATTGGACGTGTGGACGGCGACATGGCCTGGCCAGCGGCCGGCACGCCCTGAGGCTGGTGCGAGTGCTGGTGATGGTGCTGGTGCTGGTGCTGATGGTGCTGCTGATGGTGCTGCCGCTGGTGCGGGTACGGCACGGGCACGGCCGTGGCCGTCGGTGCAGCCGGCGCGATCTGGGCCTGCTGGGGCAGGGGCACCGCGGACACCGGCGCGGCAGACATCGGCGGCGGCTGCTGCTGCTGTGCCGGCTGGGGTTGCTGCGGCTGGGGTTGCTGCGGCTGGCGCTTGCCATGAACCGGCTGAGCCGTCTGAGCCTGAGCCGGCATCGCCGCTGCCGCCACCGGCGCGGCCTTGGCCGGCTGCAGGCTGTGGTGGTGCGCCGCGGCCGGCGGCGGCGGCGCCTGCGCGATGGGCACGGGCGTCTGGAAGCGGCCAAACGGCGGCGGCTGGCTCTCGGCCTTGCCGTCGTCGCCGCTGCCCGCCTCGGCCGCGGCCTTGCCGGCCAGCGCGCGCGGCGCTCCGGCAGCCGGCGGCGCCGCGGTCTGCTGCAGCGCCGCTGCCGCGTCCAGCCGCTTCCGCGGCATGATGGGCGGCGGCGGCGGCGACGGCATCTTGTCGCCGCGTGTCTTGCGCTGGTTCGCCTCGCTGGCAATCGCCTCCCACTCGGCCTTTTTTTCGTTCTTCTGCCGCACATAGTGGTTCTTGACCATCACCGGCGTCTTGGTCTGCATGTGCTGCGCAATCGCGTACCAGTCCGTGCCAAACGTCTGCAGCAGTGCCGGGAAGTCGTTACATTCCGACACACTCCAGTAGCTCGACGTCTGCTGCGCGGCCCGGTACCGCTCCGGCACCGCCGTGCTCGGCTCCATGTTGGCCAGCCCAATCTGCAGCGGCGGCGGCGGCTGCTCCGGCCGCAGCGACGGCGGCGCCAGCATCTCCGCAATGTTCGTGGCCGGCGTCAGTGCCTTCTCCACCATGGCGCCGTAGCTGAGCCGCCCGCTGCCGCCGTCGCCGAGCGTCTTGCCGTCGCCCGCGCTCATCGGAGCCGCGCCGGGCTGCGCTGCCGACAGCGCCGGCGGATGCATGCCGCTGTGCGGCGCCCCCGGAGGCCCGTCGTAGTACTGCGCGTGCGAGATCCTCGGCGCCGGCGGCGCGCTCGGCACCGGGATCGGCGTCACCGTCGCCGGCGCGCCGCCGAGGCCGTCCTTGCGATGCGCGCCCAGCTTGGGTGTCAGCGGCGACTGCTGCAGCGCGGCTTGCTGGCCGTGGTCGCCGCCCGGCCGCGGGCTGCCCTGGATGCGCGAGTTGGACCGCGACCGTGCCGGCTTGCCCGCCGCCGTCGCGCCCGGTGGCGTCGGCGCGAGCGTCTGCGGCGCCTTGGCCTGTTTCGGCTCCTTGGCGTCCTTCACCTCCTTGGTCTCCTTGACCTCCTTGACCTCCTTGTCCTTGTCCTTGTCCTTGTCTTTGGGTGCACGGCGCCGGTTTCGGCGGCCGTCCGGCTTCTCAGCACCGCTGTCCGCCGCGCCGCGACGGCGGCCGCCGGGCGTGCCCGCAGGCGTCGGCCCGTCCGAGTCGGCGGCCGCCGCGTTGCTGTTGTTGGCCGTCTCAAAGCCCCACGTCGGCGCCGCCGCACGCCGCGGCCGCCGGCGCTCGCCGTTCTCGCCCGTCTCGTTGGCCGCCGCGTCCTCGTTCTCGTCGGGGTTGCCCAGCTCCGACACCAGCGCGCTCGACCGCTGCTTGCCGCGCGCGCCCTTCTTGCGCCGCCGCGGCTGCTTCCGCAGCTTCTCCTTGAGGTTCAGCGCCTTCTTGACCGTGTAGTAGTACTGGATGCACGCGTGGAAGTCGCGCGTCTTGACCTGCTCCGCGATCCGGCCCCACTGCTTAGGAAACTCCAGGTACGCCTTTTCAAACGCCGCCTCCTCCTCGGGCGTAAAGTTGATAATCGGCGGCAGCACCTGCCACGACGTCACCAGCTTCTCCGGCGGCAGAAAGCCCGAGTGGTCGATAAACAGCGCCTTGACCCGCTCCTCGTCCGTCCAGCACATGGCCGGGATCGTCGCCTCCTTGATGCTCGGATACCGCTCGTTCTGCGCCCGAAGTTCTCGCTCCTTACGCTCGTCCTCTTCGCGCATCGACGCCTGCAGGACCCGCTCCAGGTCCCGCTCCGTCGCAAACCGCCGCCCCGTGCCCCGGCCTTCCGGCTTCGCCGCCTCCACCGGCGGCGTCACCGGCGCCGGCACCTCCGCCATGCCGTGGATGCCCATGTACTTTTCGCGGCTCTTGACGGCCGCAGCGTCGTCCGACTCGGTAAACTTGAGATACCGCACGTAGTTGTCGCGGTACTGCTCGCGCTGTGCCTGCTGCTCCCGTGTCTGCGCGAGATCCAGGTCGCGCATCTGGTTGATGATAAAGGCCTCCACGCCGGGCACCGTGGCCTCTTCTTCCTCCTGGAGAAACGCCTTGTCCTCGTACCAGTTGGGCATGCCGTAGTCGGGCAGGTCCTGCGGAGGCGGCGTCTTCATAAAGAACCGGGCCACGTCGGGGAGCGCGTAGCTGGCCATCTCGTCGACGTCGGTCGCGTCCTCGTCGTCCTCGGGCTGCGATGGCGTCGAAGGCCGCGAGCCACGTGCCGGTTCCAGCCCAGGCGGCGAGTCGCTCGAGGCCGTTTTGGGCGGCTGAGACTGCGAAGCATCGTCGACCGATGGGGCGAGTCCTTTCGAAGAGCCGGGCCGCGACCGCGGGACAGCGATGGGGATGGCGGTTGTGCTGGCGGTTGTGGCTGCGGCCGTGACTGCCGTGGCTGCCGTCGTCACGTCGGCTGTCGTCTCGGTCTTGAGAGGCGTCTTGGCGGCATGGGTCGTGGGCGAGGACTGTGCAGGCTTTGCCGTAGCAGGGACCGCCGATTCCGCGGCTGGGGGAGCCAGGTCGACTTGCATCTTGTCCGCGGTCGGGTCGGCACCCATGGTCGGCGTCTTGGGCGCCGGCTGGACAGGCGCGGGTGCAGACTCCGGGGCCGCTGCCGCGGCCTTTGTCGCGGCCACGGCAGGGATCGAAGCCGCAACGGCCGTCGGCGATGCGGCCGCCGGCTCCTTCTTAATGTTGACGGCATCCTCGTCGGCCTTTTTCCATGCAGCAATCACGTCGCCAGGGACGGCCCCGATGGCGTCCTCGAGGCCCAGGTTCACCGCCAGCAGATCCCGCGCCAGCAGCGACTCCATCAGGGCAGCACGCACGATGCCCTCCTTGGGAACGGCGTCGGCCTCCTCGCGCAGTTTCCGCAGCTCGGCCTCCTGCTTTTGGATCTCAACGTCAAAGTAGTCGTTCATGTCCTCTTCGTCCGAGTCCGATGTCCGGTCGGGCGCTGTTGCCAAAGGCGATCCACGCCGGCGGACCGACACCATCAGAGCCGATACGCTGACGGGCGGGTTTTGAACCAGCACCTTGCCGCTCTCCTGCTTTGCAGTGGATAGGGCGGCTTTGGCGGGAGCGGACGAGGAAGCAGGCGTCTTTGAGGCGGACGCCTTGCCCGTGTCTTGCTTCTCGGTCGCCCGGGGGACCTCCTTTCGCACATCCTTGGCCGGTGCTGGCTTGGCTGGAGCGGCGGACCCGTGCGCCTTGCTGTTGTCCCCGTGCTTCTCCTTGTCGGCGGGGTTTGGCGCTCTTGGGCTCTTTGCCGCGTCCTGGGGCTTTGTCTCGGATGGTCTGAGCGGCTTTGTGGTTTGCTGGGCCGTCTTGTCGTCCTTTGGTGCTGGCTTCTCCTTGTCTGCCTCGTCTGCCTCCTTGTCCTTGTCTGCCTTTGTGACTGGAGACGTCGGTTTCGCAGGCGCTGGCCTCGCAGAAGCAGCGGCGTCCTTGAGAGCCGCGTTGCGGGCAAAGATGCCCGTTGGCCGCTTGGTATCGGAAGGAGGCGGCGCAGGGGAACGGGGGCGCTTGGCAGGGGTCTTTGCGGCGGACGGCGCGCCGTCTGTGGTCTCGCTGGGCTCGTTTCGGTGGCCCGCATTGGTCATGGCCGTGTCCTTGGCGTCGTCGGGGCGCGCGCGTTGGCTGGTGTTTTCCGGCCTGCCCGTCTTTTCCGGTGCGGCCGTGGTAGGCGATGGCTGGGCCGACGCTGCACCCTGCGGGCGGACGCCGAGGCCGGGCGACGTGGGCGGCCTGCTGGCCCCAGACGGCTGGCTGCCCGGATTCACCCACTGCATGCTCGACGCACGTTGCGGCTTCGGTGGCAGTGGTTGTTGCAGACGAGGGCCGGTCGGGATGCCTCCAATTGACGCGTTAGTGGGCGGTGGCTTTGCCGGAACGGTGGTGGAGGACGTCTCCATGGATCCAGAGGGGGCCGATGCTTGGTTTCCGGGCGCCGGTGTCGGCTTTTCTTCTGCACTGGGCTTGGAAACCGACGGAGCTGCTGGCGCCTTACCTGATGATGATGCTTGGGTGTCGAGAGACGGCGGTCTTGCGGGGATCGAGCCGAACGCGGGCGCGGACGGCGCGACGGGCGGCGGCGAGGCCGGCGGCGGTGCTGGGTCGCGAGAGCCTGGATCGCGAGAGACCGTGTCACGAGGAAGCGAGCTGCGGTCCTGCTTCGGCCACGAGGCCTCCCGGTCACGCATGTCCCGCGCGTCGCGGTCGTCCCGCGCATCTCTGCTGCGCTGGTCGCCGTCTGGGGGATACCGGTATCCGTCGCGGTCGTCGCGGTCGTTGCGCGGCCATCGGCCTTCCTGGGACCGGCTGCGCGGAAAACGGTCACGCTCGCGCTCGCGCTCGCGCTCCCGGTCGCGGTCACGGTCGCGGTCGCGGTCGCGGTCGTCGTAGATGCTGCCTGCGCGGCCGCCACGCCCGCGCTGTTCCCAGTCGCCTTGGGGACGTCCCCGGCCAGGCACGGGCCGGCCGCGGCCAGACGTCGATGCCGACGACGCACGGTACGACTGCTGTGCGTTGAACAGCGGGTCGGACGACGTCGAGCCGGCGGACAGGGGCCCGTCTCGAGAGCCCCTCCGCGGCCGGTCGCTTGCGTCGGGAAGGCTGCCGAGTCCGCTGAGCGGCACCTCGCGGATGTCGCGTGTGTTTTGGATGTCGCGCTGGTCCCGCAGAGGCGTGTGCATGTCGCGGGGATCCCGGCTGCCGCCTTCGGCACGCCCGGGAGGATCGCCCCGGCCCGGAGACAACCGGGCGCCGCGCCCTCCCATCGTGGGCGGCGAGTTCCAGCGTGTGCGGAACTCACGGTCGCCGCGGTCGCCGCGGTCGCCTCGGTCGCCTCGGTCACGCCAGTCGCGCTCCCGTTCCCGGCTCCGTTCATCGCGGAACGGCGGGTCTCGGCGGTCGCGGAAATCGTCGCGATCGCGCGGGCCCTTGTTGTCCTCGCGCATCCATCCTCGACTCTGGCCGTTGCTGCGCCCGCGCCCGCGGAAGTCGCCGGCGAACCCGCCGCCACGGGGCGCGCCCGGCACGTCGCCCTGGGCCTTGGGGCCCCGTGGAGGGTCCCGCAGGCCCGTGTCGCGGAAACTGTCACGGCCCTGAAAGGGCGGCGGATTGGACCGGGTCTCGCCCGAGAGACGGCGTCGCTCGCTGTCGCCGTACTGGGAGTTGCGGTCGTTGTAGCGGTCGGGCGACCGGTCTCGGTCCCTCACGGGAGGCGGGGACCGTGACCGGCGGTCGCTGTCATAACGCCCTGTGTATCTCGACCTGTGTGCGTTAGCTCGTGATGGGACTTTGCAACGCCGTCAAGGATGGGCTCAACGGCCGTGGCCCAGGGGCAATGCAGGCCTCTCCAGACGGGATTGCCGAGACAATCAGAACAGACACGCCGACAGACAAAACGTACATTGAGACCGTCAGGGGGTGGAAGGGATTGTGCCCTCATGCGGCATGGGCCACCATCGACAACGCAGACGCGCACGGGGAGGCGGCCAGACACGACGCGGGGGCCACGGCCGAGCCCGGATCGTCCAAAGGGGCTGGACACCTGCTGGACGCCTGCTGGACGCCTGCTGGACGCCTGCTGGACGCCTGCTGGACGCGAGACGACGGCGATGGGGGCAATGTTTCGAGATGAGCTCAAAAGGGGGGCGGCGGGCGTCAAATCGCCGCGACGTGCCGCGGAGGAACGCTGAGAGTCGATGGCCGGCGTCGAAATGCGTCGAAATGGCGGCCTGGCGCCTGATGGCGATGCGCAACAGACGCAGAGCAGCGTGGTGTTTGGGCGGAGGAGCGAGACGATGGGGTGTTGTGAGAATCAGAAGCGCGTGGCAGAGGCGGAAGCGTCGCGGTGTTGGAAGCGGAAGGAGCAACGCTGCACGCAATGACTGAATCTGAATAGGCAAGACCTGAAAAACGCTCCTGCCGCTGTCCCAAGCGTGCGATCCGCAGTGGCCAATCACAGGCCAGGCCACCCCCAGTTTCGGCTGTTGGGCTTGCGCGCCATGGAATGTGTCTAGCCGCAACCGGCCTAGCACAGAACTGCCTATCACGTATGCCTGCCTTACAGCGAGGAGCAGCGCCGCAGCCGCAAAGTACAGATACGGCGCCAAGCGGGCCTGGAACATGCGGGAGCTTGTACCACTACATGCGACCGACAAGCATTTCCAAGGGTCCAGCGATGCTCCATACAAACGACACCAGCAAAATTTCTATTAAAGCGCCGACGCAGACAAGTCAGCGCCAGATCGTCAAGACCCGACAAAGAGACTGTCCTGCCTTTGACCTCCTCCCATGGATTGAGCACCAGACTTTTCCATGGCAGGATCATCAAACGAGGCCACGGCCACGGCCACGGCCACCCCGGCCAACCTCCCCCCAGCGCAGGCCACGGACGCCGTGCTGGTCAAGTCAACCGAGATGCCGGCCGACGCGCAAAAGGTCGAGGAGCTGGACTTTAACAACTTCAAGGGCCGGCCGGTCACGGCAGAGGACCTGTACCAGGGCATGCGGTTCATGGGCTTCCAGGCGTCGGCCGTCGCCGAGGCCATTCGCATCATCAACGACATGGTGGGTGGAGACGTTGCAGTGCCTGGAGCGACGTTGTTGCAGTGCAGCACCTCACAACGAGCAGAGACTGACCGTGCAGAGAGAGTGGCGCGATCCAGAGAGCGGCGACGGCACAACCATCTTCCTGGGCTACACGTCCAACCTCATCTCGTCGGGCCTCCGCGGCGTGCTGCGCTACCTGGTCGAGCACAAGCACGTGGCGGCCGTTGTGACGACGGCCGGCGGCATCGAGGAGGACTTTATCAAGTGCCTCGGCGACACGTACATGGCGTCGTTCAGCGCCGACGGGGCGAGCCTGCGCAGCAAGGGCCTCAACCGCATCGGCAATCTCGTCGTGCCCAACGCCAACTACTGCGCGTTTGAGGACTGGGTCGTGCCCATCCTCGACAAGATGCTCGAGGAGCAGGAGGCCGCGCGGGCGGCCGGCGACACGGCCTTCCACTGGACGCCGTCCAAGGTGATCCACCGGCTCGGCAAGGAGATCAACGACGAGCGCTCCGTGTACTACTGGGCGTACAAGAACGACATCCCCGTGTTCTGCCCGGCCCTGACCGACGGCAGCCTGGGCGACATGCTGTACTTTCACACGTTCAAGACGTCGCCGCAGCAGCTGCGCATCGACATTGTCGAGGACATTCGGCGCATCAACACCCTGTCGGTGCGTGCGAAGCGCGCCGGCATGATCATCCTGGGCGGCGGCGTCATCAAGCACCACATTGCCAACGCGTGTCTGATGCGCAACGGCGCCGAGTCGGCCGTCTACATCAACACGGCCCAGGAGTTTGACGGCAGCGACGCGGGCGCGCGGCCCGACGAGGCCGTGTCCTGGGGCAAGATCAAGGTCGGCGCGGACGCCGTCAAGGTGTACATGGAAGCCACCGCCTGCTTTCCGCTCATTGTGGCCAACACCTTTGCCAAAGAGCCTTGACGCCTGGAAGGGTATAGAGAGGGCCACGGCACATCATACGAGTACTGCGAGTCGCACACAATCCGTACGTACAGTACGTTGCAGTACGAGCACTCGTATGTATATTTGCACATTTTACGGACAGCACGTCGCACAACGGATGGGACAGCAGACATCATTGCAATTGGAGACACCTAGATATCAGCCCATGAATTGCCGATGCTACCCGGTTTTAACACGTGCAACATCACGTGCTCAAACGCTACACCCTGAGCCGACGCCTAATTGCGGAGAAACAGCCCGCCAGCGCCATAAGACCACCGGCATGGCAATGTCCTGAGCGCTCACGTTTCTCCTCGCCGAGACGCTTCTGCTGCCGAGTTTGCCGCTCACCCACACGCCACGCCCAGCCATGAGACTGCCTACACGGTCCCTTGTCCGCGCCGCGGCGCTCCCGTGCCGCACACCGCCTGCATCTTTGTCGGCATCGTCCGTGTTTGGCGTTGCCGGCCACGGGCGCCGGTTTGCGACGGCACAGGCACCCGCCGACGAGGCCAAGGCAAACGCGGCGGCGGCGGCTTCTGCGGCCGCCGTGTCCGACAGCCACGTGCACATCTGCGAGGTCGGCCCACGCGACGGCCTGCAAAACGAGAAGCGGACAATCCCCGTGGCCACCAAGATCGAGCTGGTTGAGCGGCTGGCCAAGACGGGCCTCCCGGCGATCGAGGCCGGGTCGTTTGTGGCGCCGAAGTGGGTGCCGCAGATGGACAACTCGGCCGAGGTCCTGGAGCACATTTTGGCGCACCGCCTCTCGTCGCCCGCGCCAATAGCCTACGCGTTCCTCGTGCCCAACGCCAAGGGCCTCGCCAACGCGGCGGCCATCCTGCAGCAGCACGCCGACGGCTACGTGGCCGACGTGGCCGACGCCCGGGCCCTGGCGCAGAGCGCGGCCGGCGACGGCGCGCAGCCGTCGTCCTTTCTGCCCGGCATCGAGCTGGCCGTCTTTGCCGCGGCCACCGAGAGCTTCTCGCACAAGAACCTCAACTGCGACATTGCCACGTCGCTCGAGCGCTTCCGCGACGTGATCCGCGAGGCCAAGCAGATCGCGGGCGCCACGGCCGCGGCGTCGGGCACGCCGGTCCCGCTGCGCGTGCGCGCCTACATCTCCGTGGTGCTCGGCTGCCCCTTTGAGGGCTTCGACGTCGACCCGCGCAGGGTGGCCGAGATCGCGACGGACCTGCTCGAGATGGGCGCCGACGAGATTGCCCTGGGCGACACGACGGGCATGGGAACGGCGCCCCGCACCAAGGACCTGCTGCGGTGCGTGACGGCGGCGGGCATCCGGCACGAGGACGTGTCGCTGCACTTTCACGACACGTACGGCCAGGCCCTGGTGAACACGGCCGTGGGCCTGGAGCACGGCATCCGCAAGTTTGACAGCGCGGTGGGCGGCCTCGGCGGCTGCCCGTACAGCCCCGGCGCGACGGGCAACGTGGCCACCGAGAACATGGTCTACTTCTTGGAGAGCCTGGGCATGGACACGGGCGTGGATCTGGACGCCGTGGCCGACATTGGCGCGTGGATCACGGCCGAGATCGGCAAGGACAACGACAGCAGCGTGGGCAAGGCGGTGCTGGGCGCGCGACTGCGGGAAGCCAAGGTCTGAGGGGCATAAAATAGCATATACGGCATTTCAAGATACAAAAGCTTTCAGTCCAGTCCCTTCTGTCTCTTTCTGTCTCTTTTCTGTCTCTGGGAAGACGTAAAATCACTGCCTTTACTCGTACAGCCGTCTCAGAGGTTGCCACCACATAGGCCGTCGTATTGATTGGCCGGGGAGCGGCGGTTTTGTTCCGGCTAACCACGTCCAGCCCGAATTAGCTCAACAACGGCGCTGTCTCACTCCACAATGCGGGCGGGGTAGGGCTACTGCCGGATGTGCAGGGTGCGTGTAAGTGACTTGCTGATCGTCAGCCTCACGCTGCAGCGCCTGCTCTGGGAAGGTACAGCCCACGTCGAATGTACAAGTCCACGCAAGGAAGGAGGCTCACGTGTCGTACCTGCCCGCACATGCCTCTCCTTGGACGACATCGTAATACTAATTAATAGCTACTGTCCCCGCTTTGATCTCTTCTGTTCTCTCGTCAGCACAACCAAGCAATTGCATTGCAGCGTCACCGTCGTTGCGGCCATCATCTTCTCTCGCCGTCCCTCTTCCTCCGCCATGGCCAAAATCCGTCTGGGCGCTTGCTCGCCCGCGCTGGCCGAATCGCCACAGGCCTCGCTGGCCCTCCTCGAGACGCTCGCCCGCCGCGCGGCGGCGCAAGGCGTCGATCTCCTGCTCCTCCCGGAAGCGTTTCTGGGCCGCGGTCAACCCCGCGAAGCCCGTGTTGGCAGCGTGGCGGCTGCGGACGACGTGGCTGGCGGCGAGGCCGTTCCGCCCTCTTTCCAGCAGGCTGTGGACCTGGGCGATGTCGTGGGCGAGGCTGGCGCGGGCGGTGGCAGCGCGTGGGTGCGCGAGAGCCTGACTGCCGGCGACGGCACGCGCGAGACGCTGGAGCGGATTGCCCGGGAGACAGGCGTCTTCCTCGTGGCCGGTGCCGTCGAGAAGGCGGGCGGCAGCCTGTACCGCGCCGTGGTCTATGTGTGTCCGAAGCAGGGCATGCTCGGCAAGCGACGCAAAGTCCAGCCGGTGGGTTCCTTTTTTCTTTTCTTTTGTGTTCTACTTGGTTTCTCTTTCGCAGTGCGTGCTGACGTGGAATGCCAAGACCGGTTCTGAACGTCGGGCCTGGGCGGCCGCTGGTCCGGCGTCGCTGCGCGCCGTCTCGACCGAGATCAAGGGCGTGCGCGTCAACCTCGCGGCCGCCATCTCCTCGGAAAACTACATGCCGCTCGTGCGGCAGGCCCTGTACGCGCAAAACGTCAACCTGTATTTTGCGCCGACAGCCGACGGCAGCGGCGATGCCTGGCTGTCGCTCGTCCGGACCATTGGCATCGAGGGACGCTGCTTTGTGGTGACATCGACAGCGGGCACTGCCTCCGCCTCGACGACGCCGCAGCACAGCGCTCCGGCCGGCCCCAGCGCGGGCGTCACGACCAAGATTGTGGACTGCGCACCGCTCTGCGTCGGCGGCAAGCCCCGGCGGCGGAAGAAGTCGTTTGTGTACGACGAGGACGGCAACGAGATTGTCCTTTCCTGCGAGACGGTCGCCGAAGAGGACGTCGGCGCGGAAAGCGGCACCCCCCGCGGCGCGGCGGACGGGGACCACGGACTGACGACGGACGCGCCGGTGCCGCTGCCTCCGTTTCCTCGGCTGCCGCTCGACGAGGCGTGGGAGCGCCACAAGCGCGAGCGCCGGCGATCGTCCGTCTTTGACGAGGACGACAACGAGATCGTCTTGTGCAGGCCTGCCGGCACAGACGGAGCGGCCGACGCGGCGTCGGGCGCGACGGGCCAGAATGCGCGCGAACAGGCAGCGGCACGGCCGCCGGCAGCAGCGAATACGGCCGCGCCCGGCACACGCGGCGGCGCGGCGATTGTCTCGCCGTTTGGCGACGTCCTGGCCGCGTCCCAGGGGGACGGCGCCGACAGCATTCTTGTGGCCGATGTCGACTTTGACGACTGCGTCCGTGGCCGGCTTTCTGCGTGCTCCTCGAGCAACGACTGGTTCCAGCTGTCTGTGGCTGGGCTCGACCTCGGTGCTCTGCCCACCAAAGCGGAAGGGGAGGCGTCTGCGGACAGCACATTGCCAGACTGTGTTTTACGCAAGGCCAGGTAGCCTCTCTTGCTGTACTGCACCACTGCGGACCTTGTGCCGTGAAATGCCACTTGTATTGATCGTGCTCGTGCTACGCCCAGACATGACTTGTGCGCGTCCCTTGCTCCCCTACGCCTTCTTGGCTGCCTCCGACACGCCATTGCTGTCGTCTGCCGGCCGCGCTTCGGGCCGTGTCTGCGACAATGGCGGCAGAAGCTGCCGCGACGCAAGCCGGGCCTGCTGCGCCAGCACGGCATCCATGATGACGAGCGCCGCCATGGCCTCGACAATGGGCACGGCGCGCGGCACGACGCAGGGGTCGTGGCGGCCCTTGGCGGCGAGCACGCCCTGCGCGGAGCCGTCGTACGTGGCCGTCGTCTGCGCCTGGCCAATGGTGGCGGGCGGCTTGAAGCCGAGGCGGAAGTAGATGGGCGCGCCGTTGGAGATGCCGCCCTGGATGCCGCCCGAGTAGTTGGTCTTGGTGGTCAGCCTGGAGCGCGTGGCCGCGGCGCCGGGCGGGGGCGCGGGCGCGCCGGCGGGCAGCGGCGCGTTGGGCACAAAGACGTCGTTGTGCACGGAGCCGGGGATCTCGCAGCCGGAAAAGCCCGAGCCGATCTCAAAGCCCTTGGTGGCCGGGATGCTCAGCATGGCGTGCGCCAGCACGGCCTCGAGCTTGTCAAAGCACGGCTCGCCCAGGCCCGGCGGCGCGTTGCGGATGACGCACGTCACGGTGCCGCCGATGCTGTCCTCGCGCTCCTTGAAGCCCTCAATGTACGCGGCCATGTCGGCGGCCACCTGGGCGTCGGGACACCGCACCGGCGCAAAGCCGTCGACCGTCGCGCGGCTGACCGTCGCCAGCAGCGCGTCGCGCGCCGCAGACGCCTCGTCCTCGCTGCCCGGCGCAAACAGGTGGATCTTGCCCACGGACGAGACAAACGCGACAATCTCGACGCCGTACGCCAGCCGCAGGTACTTTTCGGCAATGGCGCCCGCCGCCACGCGGCCAATCGTCTCGCGCGCGCTGCTGCGCCCGCCGCCGCTGCTCGCCTTGACGCCGTACTTTTCCAGGTACGTCCAGTCCGCGTGGCTGGGCCGCGGGTACAGGTCCATGGTCGCGTTGCCGTAGTCCTTGGGCCGCTGGTCCTTGTTCATCACGCGCAGCCCGATCGGCGTGCCCAGCGTCACGCCAAACTCGGTGCCCGACTGGATCTCCACGCGGTCCGCCTCGTTGCGCGGCGTTGTGATGCTGGACTGCCCCGGCCGCCGCCGGTCCATCTGCGGCTGGATGTCCTCCTCCGTCAGCGCCATGCCGGGCGGCACGCCGTCGACGATGCAGCCCACCGAGCGGCAGTGGGACTCGCCATAGCTAGAGGGGCCGGTCAGCGGGACGAACAACACAAGAGCACACGGCCTCGCGCCGGAAAGAAGCAGCCATACGTCGTCACGCGGAAGTATTCGCCAAACGTCGACATTGTGGGCGGTTGAGACCGTGGGGGGGGGGGGGGGGGGGGGGGGGGCCCCAAAAAAAACAGGTGGGGCCGCGGGGGGTATGTGTCGGCGGGC
>JADHKR010000060.1:0-46339 GCA_019925305.1 Sporothrix cf. nigrograna | reverse complement strand
CCCCCCCGCGCCGGGCGCGCGCGCCCGCGGCCCCCCCCCCCGCCCCCCCCCCCCGCCCCCCCAACGCAGAAAGAAGCTGGAGGCACGGCTGCCTTTGTATCTCCGGGCCCTCGTCGTGGGGATGTGCAGACGCGTCAAGTTTTGCGGTCCGCCGGGTCGTCAATTGAGTCACCTTGTGCAATCGTCCCAGAACATCTTTTTTTTCTCTTGTCCCGCCATCGGCAGCCCCAGTTAGCGCTAATGCGCCATTGAGTTGAGTGGGGCCACTCCGCATGTAACACGCCATATGACTAAGCATCTGTGCTACCGTAAATAGTACAGCGGCATCTCCCCTATTCGGCGCTCGCGCGCAGTGGAGAGCTTCAAGCAGCCGCTTCCCAACCGCCCGCCCGTCACATCCGCACGAGAGCGCAATGCGGCCCGCCACAGTTCTGGCATCTCTGCCGCGTCGATCCGCACAGGCATAGCCGACCGAGACAGCCACCGCATCGACCGCCGGCCGGGCCGGCGTCCGTCTCGCCCGCCATGTCGTCTCCCTACCGCTCGCCCTCGCCGCACCTCGGCGGCGCACCGCCGCTGCACATCACCGCCCGCTTCCTGTCTCTCCCCGACGTCCAGATCGACATTGCCGACCCGAGCCGCGTCACGGTGGTCGGTCTCAAGACGCTCGTCCGCGAGCAGCTTGCGCGGGCTGCCGCCAAAGCCGACGCCGAACCCCCCTCCCCGACCGCCTCAAAGCGGAAAGAAAAGGAAAAGGAAAAGGAGCACGCCTCGTCGTCTCCCTCGCTGCACGACGCCCACCGCCGGAGGCTGCGCATCATCTATGCGGGCAAGATCCTCGCCGACGACGTCGTGCTCGCCAGCGTCTTGCGCCCCGTGCCGCCCCCGCCACGCGCCGGCCGGTCCCTGTCTGCATCCACGTCTGCGGCCTCGACGTCCGTCGGCAGCCCGGCGGCCGCCTCGCCCGCGGACACGCCGGCCGGCGAGCACGCGCCGTTGGCGCCGCGCGTCTACGTCAACTGCAGCATCGGAGACATCTTGCCCGACGCCGACATTGCTGCCGAGGCCGACGCTGCCGCCGTGGCCGCAGCCCTGCACAGCCGCAGCAGCGGGCTCCCGCCGTCCCTGTTCGCGCTCGGCTCGGGTGCTTCGACGACGCCGGGGCTCGGCGCGGGCCGAGGCGGCGGCCCCATGCGCGTGGATTCTCTGCACCGGCGGGGGCCAAGCGGCGGAGCTGCCGGCAGCAGCAGCAGCGTCGGCGCCGGCGCCGGTCCGTTCTCTTCCTCCTCGTCCGCAGCGCAGACCCAGGGCGGCCGCGCCGGCGATGCCATGGCGCCGGCGCCGCGCGGCTTTGAGCGGCTGCTCCAGGCCGGCTTCACCCCGGCCGAGGTCAACCAGCTGCGCCTGCAGTTCAACACCATCCAGTCGACGCGCTTCACGCCCGACACAATGCCGTCGCCCGACGCGCTGCGCACCATGGAGGACAACTGGCTCGACAACAACCAGGGCGGCGGGCCTGGAGGCGGCGCCGGCGCCACGGCCACGGGCGGCTTTGCCGGCGCCGGCGGGCCCGGCGGCGACGAGGGCCTGCCCTCGCCCGAAGACACGGGACTGCCCGGGGTGCTGGACATTATGGTGCGCGCCATGGTCATTGGATTCATGTTCCCGCTGGGCAGCATGTGCTGGCTCATGCGCGAAGAGGGCCTGTGGACGCCGCGGTGGCGCATGTTTGTCAGCATGGGCATCGTCGTGAGCCTGATGATTGGCTCCGTCAAGACTCTGACCGGCGAATGGTAGAGCCCGTTCCGTGATTGCTGACGGTTTTCTGTTCATTGGCGTTTTGTGTACATATCGTTTGGTTGGGACCTTTTTCGCGTGGGCCATTGATAAAAGATCTGCTCTTTCGATTTCATATGATGCCTGAACTGTTTTCGAAAGTGAGCGTGTATTAATATAGCTACTTGAAATGATTTCAGACTGCAAACTGATTATTGACAAAGAAACAGCAAAGCTAAAAACAAAAGATAGATCCAATCATAAAATAGACCGCTTCCGACATGAACTCAATAATCGTCCCCCATCGCACTCGTGCTCGTCAATCGTGGTATTGCGCTGGGAAAGTATCAAAACGTTAATCCAAAACCAGAGGTCCTGTCGATTCTTCACAACTCGCCGCGGTTGATGGCATTGTCTTCTACAACGGTTGGCGCTGCCGCAGAAGTCAGCGCCTCTGTGGTTTTGAAGAGTGCTCCTTCGTCTGCGGAAGACAATGTGGTCTCCGACGTAGAGACGGGCGGGCTCACCTCGGACAGCTCGACCACTGTCGTCTCCACGAGTGTCCCTGCGACCTCGGCAGCAGCCAATGTCGGCGGCGACTGCGTCTCCGTCGTCGTCTCGGTGGCCGTCTCGGTAGCCGTCTCGGTCACTGTCTCGTACACCTTGACCGTCATCCTTTCGACGACAGTCTCCACAAAGGTGTTTGCCGATGCAGCGCTCGTGGCAATCTCGATGATTAGCGGCTCTGGAGCAACAGCGGCGACGTGTGCGCCTCTTCGTGCAGCCTCTGTCAGGTGACGGCCGCCCTCTCTCACCGGTCTTGGGTCGATGCCGCATGATGGGACAGAGTCAGAAGAATATGCGGGGACAGCGACGGCGTTGTTTCCAGCGCCCTGCGACCGCAGCATCGCCAGCAAAATGACAATGATGCTCAGCACAGTGATGGCAACATGCTTGCGGTCGCGGATGAAGACTTTGCCTGCCGCGACAAGAAGCTCCGGAAGGGAGGCAGAGTCGTACGGCGTCTGATGCCGGGGATCGGCGTAGGCTTGCGAGTCAGGGTGGCCAGGGGCCGCGCTGTGCATGCTGCGCTCAGCCGGCTGGCGCTGGTGGCGCTCCTGGCGGCGCTCAAAGGCTTCGGCACTTGGCGAAGGTGGAGAGAGTCCGAACGGCGCATGGTGGCCATCCAGATCCCGTGTGCCCATTGTTTCAACCGTCTCTGGAACGTCCGACAGTCGGTTGCTATGCACGTGGTGCGACTGCGGCGAGGGAGCTGCTGCTGCAGACACAGACACTGCCTGAGGGGGGGTCCGGCCATAAATCTCACGCAGTCGCTCCTCCGCTTCCCGCTGTCTGCGTTCGGCATCAGAGCCTTTGTCCGACGTGGTAGGCGTCGACGCCTCAACCGGCACATTGCGGAGGCCGGGCAACATGGGGGTGGAGGGGGGAGGTGCCAAATGGAAATGATCAACAGCAACGGGAGCCTGCACAGTGTGCTCTTGCAGAAGCGTCTCGTGGTCGTGGTCGTGGGCTCGATCCTGGCCGTAATTATGGTTGACGTCGTGGACAAGCTCAAGGCCGTCATCGCCATGCTCTTCATGCTCGTTGTGCTCGTCGTGCTCGTCGTGCTCGCGCTCGTCGTGCTCGTCATGCTCGCTGCGTTCATCGTCTTCGTGGGCCCGCATCTCGGCCTGGGGCGCGGCCGCCTCCTCCTCTTGCCTGCGGAGAGCGTCCTGCTGCTGCAGCGTCCGCAGATGGCTGAGCTCGCTCAGCAGAGAAGAATCGGCCACGATGGGCTCAATCTCGACATCGACACGCTCCATCTCGCTCCAGCAAGCGGCCCATGCACCCACGGTCATCAGGCCGTTGCTCGCGTATACCTTGACGCGGAAGACTCGTTCAGCACCCAGCGACTCGTAGCGGATATCGGACCGGCATGTTGTGCACCAGTGCCGCTTGTCCGGCGTATTGTGCCCCTCTCCATAGGCCCTGTCATGGTAATAGGAGTCGTCCTCATCGTCGCACGCATCGTCATTGTCGTCGTCGTCGTCGGCCGACCCAAGGTAATGGCCGCACTCGAGAATACGTGCCCGGCGCCGCACAGGCAGCTCGAGAGCTTCCAAGAGACGCTCCTCGAGGACCTCGTAGTCATTCTGCGGGTGCGGAAGCAGCACGCCACGCTCAGCGACTGTATCGGCGCCCAGAGAATACTCTTGCAGCTGTCTCCAAGCAGCATGCAGGCGTTTCAGTGCAGCACTCGGTTCAAAGGAAGCCAGGTCCGTCGAGTCACCCGTTGCGGGCGCTGCCTCGCCCTTTCGGTTGCTCTTGCTGGTGCTGCCGAGGCTTTCATCCAAGGCTTCAAGCACGTGCGACCACACCCAGCGAGTTGGCATCAGCGTCGCATGGAGGAGCACAAGAGGGGCGGGCTCGGGTTTGCGGAGCACCTTGAACCGTGCGTGCGACTGGTTCTTGGACGGAGACCCCGGCAGAGAGGAGTACGTGGCCACGGAGCCCAGGCTGTGGCCGTCGTCAAGCCCACTGCCTGTGCCGATCCGCCTCCGCCGAGCAGCGGACCGGGGCGAGACACCAAAGATGACAGACGGCGAGGGAGACGACATCTGGATTGCCCGCACAGACGACGGCGTGCGAAAGGCTGCCCGGGGCGTTCCGCGGATGGTTTGGGGGGCATAATCCTCGCCATTGTCATAGTGGCCCATGTCTTCTGAATGCTGTTGCTCGTACTCGGATATGTGCGAAATCCCAGACATGGTGGACAGACGAGGCGAGCAATGACGGTCGCCTTGGCCATGGTATGCGACGCTGCCAGTTTCGTCGGCGTAGTCGTGCTCGTCTTCGCTCTCCATTGCGGCAGCCATGGCTTCGTCTTTGTGGCGGGCGTCGTCAACGCCGTTCGTGCTGGCGCCGCTGTTGTGCTCAAATGACCCAAGAGAGCTGCGAGGGCTTCGGTGGCTGAAGACGTCGTCATCGTCAGCCTCGTCGACGTCCGCCTCCATTGCATTTTCATTTTCGTTTTCAGCGTCGTCAATTGCTCCCGTGTGCTGCTCGGGTTCGTCCAGGTCTTCCTTGAAGGACTCGGACATGGCACTCATAATGTCAAAGTCGCTGTCCGTGGAGTTCTTTTCGTTGATCTTGGCGACAACAGCCCGCGCAGCCGCTTGGATAAGAGCCTCTGTGCGCAGCGACGTTCGGCGGGTCGGGGCTGCAGAGTGGGATGAACATGCAGAGCTGCAACGAGTGGCAGTCTCGTCGCCATGGCCACGATCATCCTCGGCGGTGGTGTGCTCGCTCTGTCCCTCGTCATGGCTCTCGTGGCTGTCGTGGCTGTCGTGGCTGTCGTGGCTGTCGTGGCTGTCGTGGCTCTCGTGGCTGTCGTGGCTCTCGTGGCTCTCGTGGCTCTCGTCGTGACCGTGGCCGATTTCTGATTCAGTTTGGTGAGAGGCAACTGTTCGCTCGGCGAGGCACGCATCTGTTCCGTCGTGCTCAGCAAAGCTGTGCTCTTCTGGCCCGTCTTCTGCGACATGACTGTGGGTGTCGTCGGTTTCAGAGGCCTCGTGGGGGAGGCCACCATGATCCTCGTCTGCTGTATTCTCATTTTCGTGCGCCTCCTCGTCATCGAGCACCTCCTCAGCTTCGTGCGCCTCCTCCGCTTGGGGCGCCTCCTCAAAAGTCACGTCTTCGGCTGTAGACGGCGGTGGTGTCTCAAGGACTGCAGCAAGCTCATCGCCGTGGTCGGCCGGCGCTGTCTCCAGTGCAGCCTCGGCTGACGCCTTGTCGACGTGCGCCTCTTCGTTGCTCGGCTCCTCGCCGGCATCTCCGTGGCTTTCCTCGAGTTTGCTGTGGTCTTGTTGGTCCTCCTGGCACGCGGTGCCATCGCCCGAGGCGCGCGGCTCGGCCAGAAAGGCATCGATCTCTGCAACGACGTCTGTCACGACGCTGCTTTCGTCAGGGCCTGCACCGGGTGCGGCGTCCTGCTCGTCGTGTTCAGCTGCTTGCTCTCGGCAGTCCGGCACGTCGGGGCACCCGTCGAGGATCGTCTCCTCGCCAGCCCCTTCTGGGTGGCCAGCAATCTCGTTGTCGAGAAGAATGCTGTCGGCCATGGTGGCGCTGCGGATTTGTGTGCTCGGAATGGAATGCTGGCGGTGGAATGCAGCGAGGAGACGTTCTAGAAGACGGGGGAAGACGAGGATGAAAACAAAGAATGCAGGAGAGCGAGCTTCCGTTGACGAGTCGGCTTGACTTTTTGTTGTCTAAGCACGACTTTGCCTTGCCTCTTGTCACTGGCAGCGGTAGAAACAAAATAAAAAAGCAAAGGATGTGATGTGTATGTTGGAGATAAAAGCAAGGGAAGGGACGAGTTTTATTTCCAACAAAAGGAAAGAGCAAGGGCCTAGATAAGTTGGGGAGCTCTTTCCCCAATCTTTGGCTCTGTGACCACAGGCCGCCAAAACAGCACATTTGGCGGTCAAGCACAGTCGTGGCTGCCGCTGGCGATTGTTTACCTCGCCAACCGTTGCCAGGTCAATGGCGCCACGCAGATGCGTCAGAGGGAAGGGGCCACGGACTCCCGTCACCGCAATTGGCTGAAAAGGGGCAAATGAGAGATGGCTTGTATGAACGGCTTTTAATTCGTCTGCTGGTGGTATTCTATAGAAACGCCAATTTTCCATTGATGCTGTCCACTGGCATGGCATTCCGTATCTTGCCTTAATTCGCGTTTGCTTGCCCGTTCAGAGGCCCTGGGCGCCATGTATTTTGTTAGTGCACAACGGTGTAAAAGGTAAGATACATCTTCCCGCATTCTTTACGTTTGACAAGGCCTGTCCGTTATTTTGCGAGTACTCGTACAACGTACGCCCAGGCTCGTCTCATCTCATCATGGCTTCCATCCGTTCATGTGTCGTCACGTCAGACATATTTCACGTGTATTGCCAATAGCCCATCGTACAATAACACGGCAACAATCTTGCAATTTTTCTAGTATTCGTAAAGCAAAGTCCAGTGGACAACATAAGCCAAGAGATTTGAAATGTCATCATCAATTCAAAGTTGAGCAAACAAGATCCATCCAAAGTGCGACAGAATGCACTTTGCGCGCCAGCAGTCAACACAATAGCAATATGAAAGAAACCGCCAGACAAAACTGGGAGAAGAATGAAGCGGGACAAAATACAAATGACGCGTGCCCATCCCAAGAACCCTACCAGGTCTGTTTCCCTTTGATCAACGACGCCGATGATAGTCAAAAATAAAACGGCAACAAAAGTGTACAACGAAATGCGAAAAGAGCAACCGTGTCCCCTCCTCCCCCCATATACACAAAACATGAAACCCAAGTACCAGACAAAGGGAAAGTGGAGCGAAGAGCCGAATGCGTCCGTCCGCCGCAGCCCGTGCAGGCGCAGAGCAGGAGGGGACAAGAGACGATGCCGTGTGCATCGACAAAGGAGAAGAGTCCAAGACGCTTCTCCGTATTGGAAAGACAGCTTGGTGACCAGCTTGGTGAAAGATTTTACTCGGCGTACAGCATGTCGAGCCTTGACGAGACGGCCTCGAGGCCGCGGGAGATGCGGGCTATCCGAGCAAGAGCCGCAGACTCGTCCACCTCGGACGCCTCCTTGTCAGAAGAAGCGTTGACAATCTCGTACCGCGACAGAGCCTTCTCCGTCTCGACACCGCCGAAAACGGCAACGTCCGACATCACCTCGGTGTTGAGCTCGAGGGGCTTGCTGGCAGCAGCAGCAGCAGAAGAAGCAGTCTCGGCCTTGACGTCCTTGGGCGTGGCGACAGTCGAGGCAGCGGCATCGTGGTACAGGGCAAAAGCAGGGTCGTTTTCGAACTCGGCATCGGCGATCACGGGAGCGACAGCCTTGGCGGGCTCGGCCTTTTCCGTGACGGGGTGTTGGATGATGGGCATCTCCATCTTCTCCTCGTCGTCCGACGAGCCGACAAAGTTGGACACCTTGCCGGTGAGGACCGACGTATCAATCGACGGGATGGCGACGTCGGGCGTCTCCAGCACGGCGTAGACCTGGGGCTGGAAGGTGAAGGCGGGCTCCGGCTCAACGTGCAGCATCGAAAAGTCAATGTTCTGCTCCGGGATCATGGCCATGCCGATCTGGTGCTGGGCCGGGTACGGGTTGGCATCCTTGGGCGCCTGGCGCTCCTGCACCTGGGGCACGCCCTGGGTCGGGACAGTGGCCTGCATCTGGGCCTGGACGGCCGGGCCCTGGTTCTGGGGGACGAGAGCCGGGTTCGCGCTGAGGCGGTCCAAAAAGTCTGAGAACGAGGGCGAGCCGAGCAGCATGCGGGTGAGGTCGGACAGGCGTTTGTTCTCCTCGGCAAGCAGGCGGTTCTGCGCACGGAGGTCGCCGTTCTCGGTCACCTTTCCGGCGATCTCAGCCTCCAGCTGGGAGATGTATTCTAACATGTTAGCGGGTTGGCTTGGACTGCACTGCGCCGCAGTACTGTGTTCAACGTACCCTTTCTGCGGGAGCGGAAAGCCCGTGCAGAGACCTTGTTGCGGAGCTGGCGGCGCTCCTTGCTGGTGAGCTTCTTGCCCTCCTCGCTGGCAAGCAGGCGCTCGTCGTCGTCCATGTCCTCCTCGTCCTTCTTTTGGCGGGGCATGTTGCCCAGGCCGGCGATGCCGCCGTTGGGCGAGGAAGGCTTGGCACGCATCGAGCTGAGCAGCTGCGTAATCTTCTGCTCGACGATCGGGTCGGACGGCTGGCCGGCCTTGGCACGCTGGGACTGGGGCAGCATGCGCGGCTCAGGATCCATCTGGCCCTGGCCGGCCGCGCTCTGGCGCTGGCGCTGCTGCTGCTGCTGCTGGATGATCTGCTGCTGCTGGCGCTGCTGGGCCTGGGCCTTGGCCATGGCGGCCTGCTGGTGCATGCCGGGCCACAGGCGGGCCTGCTGCGAGGCTCCGGGCGCGCCCAGCACCGGCGGCGACTGCATGGTGTGGGGCTCCTGGCTGGGCACGATGACCGAGGCGGGCGCCGAGGGGATCTGCTGCTCGGCAAAGAAGAACGAGGGATCGGCGGCCGGCGACTCAAACTCGAGGTCAATGTCCGAGGGGCTCACAGACGCGCCGTTGGGCGCCGTGTTGAAGTCGAACATGTCATCGGCGCCGTGCATGTTGACGTAGTTCATGTCAAAGTTGCCGTAGCCGGCCATCTGCGGGTTCTGCGTGACGGCAAAGGTGTTGGCCAGCGCGCCGGGAACAAAGCCCGTCTGCTGCTTGTACTGGTCGTACTGGTGGCTGGGCCGGGTCATTTGCTGGCCGGCCGAGAGCATCGACGACGGGGTCGAGGCCGCCGTCGTGCGGACAAACGAGTTCTTGGACGTGGCCGGCGAAAGGGCCGGCGAGTTGTACTGGTTGGCGTTGTCGTACTCGGACAGGTCGAGGAGCGAGTCGATGGGGTCCATGAGGCCCTGCTGGCCGGCGACCGAAGCGGCCGAAGACATGTTGTCGGTCATTGTCGTGCTGTGTGCGTCGGCTTCCTGCTTGATGCCCATCATCTTGGACTGCGGAGGCAAGGTGGGAAAAGAAGCAGACGGCGGCGATCAGCGCGCGGTCGATGGCGGATGGAATGGCCGGTGGCTCTGCGTCGTGTCGAGACCGAGGCGTCGATGATTGCGAGGTCTACGTCGAGAAACAGCTCGTGGCGACTGCGGACGGATCTTTTATGTCGTGCTTGGGATGTCCGTCGTTTGCGGGTGGAGGACGAGCCACGAGGGAGGCTGCTTGGATCGTCGTCGTGTTTGAAACAAGGACGGAAATAGTTGCAATGCGAAGATGGAAAGGCGGCGTGGGAGATGCAGAGCGGTGGAAGAAGACGGCGACGGGAAAATAGAAACAGAAGCGGCGAGGATGAGTTGGCGGGAGATGAAAAGAGGGAAAGGGGGAATGCAGAGACGGGCCAGAAATGCGGTCTACTGCGTGCGTTAGGGGAGGGAAAAGGAGAAACAGGAGATTCTGGGTGCCTGGCCTGGACCGAGGGGGGATGTCGGGGGCTGTGGAACTGTCGGGGGGCGAGGGCGTGGGAAGAAAGATACCTGTACAATGTACACTACAGGGCGCGGCGGGCAGGAAACAGCGGGCTGACAAAGACTGGCGGTGGATCGTGCGGCAAGAAGGGAGCAGCGCCTTGGAAGGAAGGGCACGCAGACAGCGCCCAGCGCAGTACAGTAATTCGTACGGCTGACCGGGAGGGGGTATCGGGGTTGGAGGAAACAAACGATGACGCGTCCCTTTTCCTCGTTGCCAGCAAAAAGCCTCTTTATCCCGGCCCCACATCTGCTCACAGCCCCAATGGCACCCGGCATATCGCAAAGTCGCTGCTGGCCTGCTGTGCACCAAAAAGGTACATGCAAGAGACGACGCCAAAGGTTCAACCAGCATGCACCAGCCAATCGTAACGATGAGCAAGAGAAAAAAACGAGAAACCGGGCAGAGCGCCAGCACCGATTGGGAGGTACCTGGGCTGCAACGGCAGACGCACCAAATTGAAAGTATCCTGTCGGCGAGCACAGTCGTGTCTCATTTGCCAATATACATCGGACAGACGAGAGCAGCCCAAAGCCTTGGATGACGAGGCCTTGTCTGCTAGACCTCCTCTGTTTTCACACAAGCGTGGTGCGGTGCATGTTATAGGCCAGGGATTGTTTTTGCACATGGCTTGTTTGTTTCCATGAGCACCATGCGTTGTATGTTGTTTCGTCGGGGCTGACTTGACTTGTTTATCGCAACATCCAAGCATCCGCAGAACCGGCCGCGATTGCATCAAACCTCTCAATGCCGGCGTTGTTGACGTGTCGTTGCCTGTCATTGCCTGTCATTCATGCCAGGATCATGGCCACGGCTGGTCCGCAAAGAAACAAGAGACGCCGGGCACGTTCGCTTTTTCCTCAGCTTTTGGGCTAAGCCATCGCTTCTTTTCCGGCACGGCAAACGAAAGGCGCCTGTGGTGCCGGAAGAGCGCAGTGAGTATTCAGCACCAGTACGAGTGCGGAGTGCATTCGCATGGCCCAAATCCATGCATACAAAGTATGCCTACATATACGGTGCTCTGCGGGGTAATACTGCAGAGATACGGCGAATAATGAGGCTTTCTCTGGCCGTCATCGAGAGAAAAGCCACTGCAAACACTCGTACAATACGACCTGCATTTGCGGTGGCGATCTCGAGGCTGGAAAGTACCGCCGCCAAAACAGACACAAAGCATAGGGCACGGCCACCCCAGCGTGCCAGCAATGGCGGAGAGGGCATACCGCAGGTGAAAAAAACCGGCAGCTGTTCTCGTATTCGTGAAAATGACGTTGTGTTTATGCTTCTTGTCTGGCACCTGTTTGTGGGTGTCATCTTTGTGTTTCTTTCTGCGAGCATCAGTCGTGACGGGAAATGCCGTTCACGAGCGTGGACGGGCCCACGAGTGGGCGGAGCACTAGCGTATCGCCGCCGCTAGCAATTGTATTTCCGAACGTGCCAAGGCAGGGGCAGTCGCTAGGGCGCTTTTTATCGCCGTGCCCGAACGGAATCATTGTTGGGCCCGGTTTAGCGGCTACTATGTAAGATACTACTCGTATGTACTGTTGTATCTTAACTGTAAGATATTATTTGCAAGTCTTGCACGCTTGCAAGACACGTCTTTCATCATCGCTCTAGCACGCTGCGAAACACCGATGCGCCGGCACCAGAAAACTGGGAAGAAAGGAATGGGCAGAAGTCGAAAAATGGTGAGCAGACGGGCAAAATACGTCTTCGAGTATACATATACGAGGACGTATCTACGAGTATGGGATTTAAAAAAAGCCCAGCAGTTGCATCGACTGCCATTGCTGTCGCCTCCCCAGCCGCTCTCGGTTTTGGACGTGGCGCGGTCTTGCGCTGCTTCGCCCGGTAAGCAAGCCTGGGAAGCTTGGACTGCTGCCTTCGGGCATAAGTTCTAGCATTTTAGCATGGCTGTCTCGGCAGGCATGCAAAATGGGCCAGGGCAGGCCGACACCGCTTTCGTATCTTACGAGGACAGTGCACATGTCCAGGAAGCCACACCAGCACACGGCCCAGTGTTCCCATGTCAGTGTCTCTTTCGGTGCAATGCCCATGGCTTGGTCATGCGCACAAACGGCCAGCAGGCCACCAAAACCCCTCTACAACGTACGAGCACAAACATGCTTTTCAGAACGCAAAGAAGACGCTGGTTGGGCAAGACTTTACGGCGATGCTATGTAAAAATAGCACAGGCGGCAGTCCCGTCTGGAACATCCACCCTTCCAGGGGCCCGGCGTACGTAACATCCAACGCATTACCGCGTAATGCCTTGAGGAGATTTTTAGGCCCGAGTACATAGCACGAGTACAAACAGCATGACAGCCCCATCTCCGTCCCCTGTGCCAGAAATCGTTCTTCGCCTTCTAGCGCCGGAGCATTTCCCCTGAACGACCAATCCATACTCCGTTGCGACGTATTGCGTCGTATCGTACTCGTGCATACTTTGCCTCGATTCAATATTCATTGTTTCCATATTCACTTCGTCCTTTCTTTTCAGATGGTGTCGTCCGTCTGGTGTTTCGAAACAAAAGGTCAACGTTTACAGCCAAGGGTCAGAGTAATACTTGTCTGCTCGTACTCACTGGCCCATTCACTCTCAAGCCCGAAGGATTACAGAAATAGGACTCCATGGCATTGACAAGCAGTCCAGAGTCATGTTGCCTGGCCCTAGTCCTGCCCTACAGGCGGGGAAAGTCTGGTAAACAGCGTCTCGGCCATGCAATGTACTCTGCCTCGCCGTGTCTGTGTCTGCTCAGTCGAGGCAGTTCACACCTCGATGGAACTCTATTATCAATACGTATGACCCAGTATTCCGTGTTGATATTGCCAGCACCAGTGAACGATGCACAAAACGCAAATCCAGCCATGCCCGGTCAAACAAACACATGGAATCCCTCGCTCGTGATTGAAAGCGCCCCTCTTCTTCAAGCTCTGCCCCAGACGGAATTGTGCCACTAGCCAGTCCTTGGCCCGAGGCGGGTTGGCATCCACTGCTTGCGCTTCGTGCGAAGAATAATCAAATGAAAAGCAGCAAGGCAGAATTGGTCTGCTAGAAGTGGTGGTGGATTGTGATACGATGTCACAGAGGAGAGGATCCTTAGCAGACGGCGGCCTCCTAGGAATCCGCCTTGCAATGCAACAAATACGATATTGGCTTTGAACACGATCGTGTGGGTTTGATATTTGCTTTTCAACGTCTAATATCATTAGTATTGACTGGCTCGCCAAGGCATGTACTGTTTCTAGACGTGCTTTTCTGGTGAAACAACGTACATAAAACAAGACACGGAGCACAGTTGGAGCATAAAATCAAAGCACTCACAACTTGTGCGGATGTTTCACAGGTTCCGCCATATTTTGCTTCAGATTCTAATTATAGTCAAAGTGGGGTGTTTGGTTGAATAATGACGCAAGGCTGATGCTGCAACGGTTATGAGAAGAAAATAAATACAGATGCCGGGCTAGCTTTTACTAATGATTGAAAGTTGCATTTCACTTGAATGTTCTGTGTTTGCATGAGAAGCAACGAAAAGAAAGAGCGTGTAGGTGCCAAAACTGACATCGAAAACTGTCTCCGATTTTACCCCAGCTTAGCGAAAATACAGGCTCGATTTTCCCTGTGCCAATGTGTACTTTGAAAAAAAAAACAGGACAAGTCTCCATTAACCGATTGTTGCAGCTATCATACATATAAAGGCACGGTTGCACGCGAGTATTCACTTGTGAGAAGGCTGACTGTTCCCGGTAGTCTGGATATTGTATAGCAGAGTACTCAGGGCATCGCTTTTTTTTCTCATTTGTTGGTGAGATTTGTCATGATTCATAATTGCTTGTGTTATTGTAATTTTTTTCTGTCTTAAAAAATAAAAAAAAGTGACGGCTATACTCGTACATCACTGATAGCATAAAATCCCTGTCGAAGCCGCCATGATAATGTTGTGAAGATGTAATATTCCCATACAGCGTCAATGGCGATACCTCCGTACTTCGTGGCGACGATGCGACGGTGCTCAATTTGCACTTATGTGATAGTCTGATTCACGTCGTCTTAACAGAAGCGCGTGCACGTCACACTACGATCAGCGGTCGCTCCTTCAGTTACTCGTAGTAATCGTAAGTAGCAGAAGCCGTTGTGTTTCGAGAACAGAAGGTGCGATTGCCCTCCTCTTTCCGGCGTGGCCTCTTCGACGACGGCTCTTTCCTTTCTCGTGCGGCGCTCTCTTGCGAGCACAGGTCCGTATTCTGCACAGTGCGAGTTTCGTGTTCTGGCATCCACGCAACTTGAGTTGTTTGGTTGCTTGTTTGCCGTGCCTCGCGGGCATCTGCTTTGTGATGCCACATCGATCAAAACACATCTGTGCTGCTGGAGAATTCGTGCGCTAATTTTAACATTGGGTTGAGACTGACAGCCCCACTTTTATATCCCTTGCTCCTTCTGCCTCGTCAGATCGCCCCCCTTTTTCCGGCCAATTTTTGCTTTCCTCAGAATTTTCCCATTTTTTCTCTCTATTTTTTTTTGCGAACCGTTTCCAACCTCCCCAACTTTTTCGTCATTTTTTTTGCTACCAAAAAAAAGACAAAAAAGAATAAATCGAAAAAAGAAACGACAAGCTTCATCTTCCAAATCTTTGTTTTGTGATCGATCGTGGTCGAAGATCCCCGGGGGGCGTCATTTTTCCCACAGTTCGGCTGGTTTTTTCCTCTGCCGTTTCGTGTCGTTGCGACTCTCACGCTCACCCCTCCCCCGGCCTCGGGCGACAGTTCCGGCTCGCGCGCCGAAGCCCAGACGGACCGCCATGACGACGATGAAGATCGAGGCACCGGCGGAAGCCCCGCCAACGCCGGTGCCAGCCAAGCCGGAGCCAATCCGGCGTGGCGGCTTCCAGTACGACGGCACGTTCATGACGATCGACGGCGTGGCCTTTGAGCGGCCACAGCACTTGCTGCGGCTTTGCTACCCGAGCGAACCGGAAAAGTGGAAGATCAAGCTCGGGCGCGGGCGGCCGCCAAAGATGGAGAAGATCACAGACTTTGAGGCGGCGCGGACATTGTCGCGCAAGTTTATGCTGGCGCAGTTCCGGTTCTACGGCATTCCGCCGCCGTACCAGTCGTCGTCGGACGAGGTGCTGGCCATCTTCCGCGAGCAGGTGACTGCGGGAAACGTAGGTTCTCCCTTTTTATTTATTTATTTATATTTATCTTGCCACTTTTTTCTTGCACAACAGCCTTGCCCAGCCTCGCCGTTTAACAGACGTGGCCGGAAGCTGACTGGTATGCCTGTCTCTGCAGTTCCGGAAAATGGTCGCAGACGTCGAGGCCCTCCGCGACGAGATGGCGGCCGAATGGGAGGCGCGCCGAGACCCCAATGCCCAACGGCCTCGGGGCCGTCCCAAGGGCAGCACCCGCAAACCCGAAGACCTCCTCCCGGCCACAATTGCCGGCGCCTACGTCATCACCTCAAAAGAGATCCAGGACCAGTGGTCCGTCAACGGCACACTGACGCTCGACGTCGGCCCGACATCCACGCCGGGCGTCTACAAGGGGACGTTCCACTTTGGTGTCGTGCTCGGCGTCATGATCTTGTCGGCCGACGAGAAGCAGCTGACGAGCCACGTGCGGCGCCTCGACGCCGGCGACGATCCGGACCGGCGCAGCACAGACGACCTTGCCTCTGGCAAGCGCAAGCAGCCCCCGAACGGCGCTGGCCGCCGCAGCGATGCACAGCAGTTGGTGCCCGGGAAGAAGGCAAGGACGGCCGGTGGGCCTCCTCCGCCCCCGACACATCAACAGGGGCCTTCGGCGCAGGGCCTGGCGCCCATGGCCGGAATGGGCGGCATGGGCGCCCTGCCGGGGATGCCGGGGATGCCGCCACAGAACATCCCAGGCAGTCTGGGCGGCCTCGGCGCTCTCGTTGGCGGAGGCTTGGGCGGATTGCATGGCAGTCCTGGCGGCCCCGGCGGTCATCCGGGGCAACACCCCGCACAGCACCAGGTGCCGCATCCTGGCCAGCACGGCCATCCTAGTTCCGGCCACCCGGCAAGCCACCCGAGCCATCCTGGTGCGCCTGCAGCGGGCCAAGAATCGCCGGCCGCGCCGCCGACGCCGTCGGCTGTCCAGACAAGCGGCCGGCCGCCGCTGAAATTCTATGTCCGCTGGCGCGGCCGTGGTCTCGTCGAGAACAACATGCAGACTGGCGAGCACCGCGGCACCATCAAGTTCACGAACAAACATTACACCAAGTTTGCAGGCGAGATGGACCTCGCGTTCCTGGGCGCAGACGAGATCACCGGCAAGCGGGTGTCTGACGTCCCGACGCTGTCTGGCGAGTCATGGTCCGATTATCTGGAAACCGTGTACGACTGGACCCGGAACCGTTGGAACTGAGCGCCTGGTGATTGTCTGTCGCATATTCGAGCCTCGCCCCAACCATTCATGCCGGTCTGCTTTTGATGTTTCTACGCTTTACACCACAGGTCATATTCTCGGCGTTTCATCTTTGTTTTTGGTCCACCGCCCTGGACCTCGACTTTCCAGGGCGAGCTGTTTTGGTTAACTTGCTTTCTGCCCAGCGCGGGCAGCATCGCGCCATCACCGCCCGTGCTCATATCCTCGCACGACTTCTCTCATGCCTACTATGATGTCTATTCCACCGCGTTATTTTCTTCTTACCTTTTGCATTTCATCTGCGACTGGGCTAGTCAGGACGGGATTGGTTATGTTCGGCGGTACAACGGAGAGCTGGCATCGGCAAAGGCAGCTTCGTATCTCAGAAATAGATTTATGTTTGGGAAAGGCCGAGGAAGCACACCTTTGACAGCGGTCGTTTGCATTTCGACTGAAAAAAAATGGCGATAGCACATGTTACTAGATTCAGCGTGACATGATCCCATTCCGGGCAATTCTGTCTGCATCTGAAGCCATGAGCACAAGCAGCGCCTCAACACGTGCTGACGCCGAGTCTGGCGCTTGTCTGTGTGGCACTCTATAGACTTCGACTGGCCGAGGGCATCCCTCTATTTTCGTCCCGTTCCTGGGATGGACGGCAAACAACGACGTGCTCGGCTGCCGGCGAAGTCCTTTGAGCTGTCTATTCATGGAGCTACCCTAGAGCCCGCAGATTCCCGATACATTGGCAGGCATTGGCGTCTTTTGTCATACGAGGCTTGGGCCTATTGTTCGCTATGTTTGTAATGTCCGTGGTGTTGGCCATCACAACGATCGTCCACAACGAACGCCGTCCGAGTTTTATCAACACCGTAGACTGATCAGACGCCACAGCGCGACGACATTGCGGATAAGGCAGCGGCCTGCCAACATGGGAAAACCCGAGTGCTATTCATATACTTGTGCTATTCATATGCTTGTGGTCCTCCTCTACCATTCTGACCTCGGAAAACGCTCGACAAAGGACGACGGATGCTCTGCGACCTCATTGTGAGGCCATCTCTTGCCGCTCGCTGTAATAGAAGGCGAAAAACATCATCTCCTCCCCTGCCAATCCCCGGCTCTCGGATCGGACGACCATCGACCCTCACCGCGTCTGGAAGAAGTTGGCTTCCAGCAGTCAAAAGGGTCGGATTTATGGGCTATGGAAATCGTGAGTTTGACTTTATTTTACATGGTTCTCTGATTTTTTTACTGTGACGTTCTTGACTATTGGTAACTACGTTCACATGCAAGAATTTTATT
The DNA here is from genome assembly GCA_019925305.1 of Sporothrix cf. nigrograna. NCBI lineage: Eukaryota > Fungi > Ascomycota > Sordariomycetes > Ophiostomatales > Ophiostomataceae > Sporothrix > Sporothrix cf. nigrograna. The sequence continues at coordinate 28,803 of JADHKR010000060.1, read as the reverse complement.
GGTTTTCTGATCACCATGAATATATGCACGCTGGTTACCGGGTGGACAACTCCAACCTTTTAAACATCCACTGCTTCACTTCAGCTCGGTTACAGGAAGTGTGCAAGGCCACATATGAGGTAATGTCAATCCCTCAACACGTGATCTGATTAGAGGAAGCCCCTATCTTTGTAAACAGACTTTTGCCGTCGACAAGACTTCTTCCGTCAACGGGCTTTGGTGTGGACCACTCTACTCATTTTTGCAGAGATCGTGTACGAAGAGGCCCGGGATTTTTAAAGATTAACAAACAACGTGGCGGTAGGTAGACAGACTTTTTACAAACAACAGTCCGATTTAGTGGCTCACGCTGTTACTCATGTTACAACCTTTGAATAGTTGCGAGAGAAGGGCCTCCCAGATAGGTCCTAGTAATATGCTTCGCATCAGGCTAAAGGATCAACCGCACGTCTACCGCGACGTAGAAATACTCTAACCTAGCCGAAGCAAATTGAACCCAGAGCTAAACACATCTGTTAAGCCGGAAAGTGGCTTGAGCAGCGACCAGAAGCCGAGGAAACAAAGAACGACAGGTATCACAGGCTATGACCAGTGTATGACGAGGAAGGAACCCTTCACCTAGACTCAATCTTGAAAGGGCTATTACCCAGCTTCGTACGAGCCTACGCCTTCATTGGCAGGACGTAACAGGATGAGCTGATCCTCAGTCGAACATAGCTCCTGTTTGCGGCTGCGGGCGGTGTCCTGGTCCTCGCGGCCAGCGGCCCAGGCTACCGAGCCCTCGGTGGCTATGGTGAGAAACGGCTCGAGGTTGACAGGACTCTCCGGCATAGGCATGGCACTCAGGGCCAGCAAGAAGAGCTTCACGGCTCCAGTCGAAACCCTTGTCAAGAGAGGGAGGTCTTGTAAGTGTCGTTGTATTTATTTAGTTTACTTTGCTCCCGCATTTACTAACGCACCGAAGCCCGGAAGTACGGGCGGGCAGGCAAGGGCGGGCGAGGGATACGACGGCGGCGTGCCCAGACGGCCAGCAACAAACACGACGCGGGGCGCAAAGATATATGATGGGCTTTGAATGTTGGAACTTTAGACGTACTAGAGGGTGGCCCTGCTGGACCTCGTCGCGGGCAGACACGCCACGGTCCGATAGGCCGGCCGTGGCGACGTCAGAGAGCCGGCGCTTCGACTGGAAATGCGTCAGCTCTGTTAGGTAGCGCACCAAGTATTATCTCGGGGAAATGCAGGACTCACCATAGAAAGATAGGCAATGCAACGGCGACCAGCGCCGGACGACGGGAGAAGAGTACGTAGTTTCGATGTTGAGACAGTCGAGGAGTTGACTCGATGGCTGGTCGAGACAAGAGAGAAAAGAGGCCATGTTCGAAACGAGAGCGGTAAATAAACAGAGGGTGTGCGGCGTGAAGTGCAGGGAGCCTTGAATAAGAGTCTTGAAGCCAGCTTTTTCACGGGCGGTCTGTGCGGTGGTCTCGACTGATGATGCTAGTTGTTGGGCAGAGTAGACGATGTGCCTCGTGATTGGTTCAAAGAGATGGATAAATATGGGACACTAACGCCGGGACACGCGTTCGTAATGGTCTGCCGGTATGTGGTTTATTGCATGGATGTAACCCTGGATGAAAATTTCATCGCGACTAGTGGCCCTAGTGGGCCAAGTCCTGACCACGTGACCATGATTACCTCATTCCACGTGATCCAGAGCCCAAATGCATTCGCACTCCCCCTGGCGACGATCACCGTGGTGATGTTGTCGAAAACCCTCACTTCTGGAGTGGGCGTCAGCCAGTCAAATAACCAGCAAAACAAGGCAAATCCTCCTATGTGACACGGCTTATAAACCCTCCCGCGTGGGAAGGGAAATGACCGTTCACGGAGCCCAAAAACCTTTAGATGATCCTTCTTTTCCATGCTCCCAGCAGGACAAAACAATCGTGATGATCAACCACGCTCCCCCTGAAGCTGAATAGCTTCATGAGGGTACAGCGGGGAGTAGCCCTATGCCCAGGGCTTCCTCCAACGACCTTGGAGCAACTTGGATGCGTGGTGATGAAAAGAGGTGGCCTGTAACGGCTTCGTCAAGATGTCTGCAGCTTGGTCTGTTGTCGTCACGTACTGTAGATCGACAACTCCTTCTTCGACTGCCTCTCTGAATGCATGCCATTTGATGTCGTAATGGCGTGTTCCTTCATGATGCTGTTGTCTGGCTTCTTGGCGAACTCTTGGTTGGTCTTCTTTGACTGCTTCTCATCAGTGTGGTCTCTGTTCCTCTTGTCCACCGCGCGAGAGCGGTCCTTGCACCTGTTGATGAGCATCGTCTTGATTTCCGCAATGATTTGGTCGCCATAAAGCCCTTGCCAGCTGTTGGTCATGTTGTTGACGAGCTCGGAGTAAACGTCGACTCTCTTGTCTTCCACGAGCGTCAGAAGCTGGTAGATTTTCATGTCATGAGACAGCTTGGCGACTTCGACTTCGTAAAGCCGCCAGGCTTCTTCCACTCTAGTAAGCATCGCTTGGACCTTTTCGCCGTCCCTCCAGCTGAGGCCGTGGTAAGCTCTCGTGATGTCAACCTTGTTCGATCTCTCTGGTCCGTAAAGAGTCTCCAAATGGTGGTAAAGAACCAGGGCATTGTCGAAATCACCGGTGGCCCGGCAAAGATCCGTAGACAACGTCGTGTCGATGAAATATCGCACCGCCATCAAGGTCTCGTCGTCGTACTTGGCCAGCTCACGCATCTTGGTGATCCCAAGCAGACGTAGGCTTACAAACAACTGTGTTTGCCAGCTCTTCCAGTCCTTGCTGTCCTTGAGGGTGATTTTGGCCTTGTCGGCCTTGTCTTGAAGCCGGTTGAGCTTCTTCTCGTCCACGGAGTAGACCACTCCGTCGTCCGGCTGTCCGGGAGGCTCGGTCTGGCCGCGGGCGCTCCGGTCCTCCGCAACGTCTTCTCGGATCGACCGGAGTTCGGCCGCGAAGTTTTGGAACATCCCGGTCACGGCCTCTTCGGTGAGACCTCCTTCTGTGTCCACCGCCATGATTTGCTCAGTCAAGCGCCGGCGAGCATGTTCAATCCGCTCCGTCTTCCGGGATTTGGAGGGACCGGGCTCCCCGACGGAGTCGGTCGGGCCGGGATCTCCCTCCTCCACGTCCCGTGGTGGGTGGACTTCGTTCGCCATTGCGCGTGCTGACGTATGAGCGTTCACAAAACAGTCTAGATCAATTACTCACGATGATGATGATGATGGTATCCCGGTCCTTGCGGCCCCGGGCTCATAACCTACGCGTTCGTAATGGTCTGCCGGTATGTGGTTTATTGCATGGATGTGTGTTATGTATGAAGCTAAACCCAGGATGAAAATTTCATCGCGACTAGTGGCCCTAGTGGGCCAAGCTATGACCACGTGACCATGATTACCTCATTCCACGTGATCCAGAGCCCAAATGCATTCGCAACACGAAATCTTCAAGCCACTTTCACCAATGAGCTACGTGCTGTGCCACGCCTTGTTTCCCGCGACGTTGCCTCGCCCCATCATCGTGACAACTTCGCCTCCTCTCCTTTCGGCTGCCGCGCCACGGTTTTATCTTAACCTTTGTACGCCCCATTTTTTCTCTTTCCTCTCGGCCAGCCGCCTTTTTCCAAAAAACGAGACCAAGGTCACCGCTTCCAACGCGATAACGTACTGCCGTGGGCACATTCGACGACATAACCCATCTTGTGCTTGCCTGTGCAATACGCTGTCTTCATCCTTACAGACTCCCAACTTGTCCTTGCAACGATCCGCCGCCCGGCGGCAGCCCCTTCTCCAAGTCGTCCAGCAGCTGGTCATAAAAGCCCATCTTGCCGCACTCAAAGGCCTCCATCGCGTATGACAAGTTCTGCGCGTGTTCATCCGCCAGGCACGCCGAGAGTGTGTGATCCCCCCCGTCGTAGACACCAGGGCCTCGTTCCAGCGCTTCCAGAGCCACGACCATCTGCACATACTCGTGGCGCTCGCGCCATCGCTGCTGCTCGTCAGTGTCATGCGGCTGGCCGTCCGCGCCGTAGCGGTCGGACCGGCCGAAGCATCGCGGCACGGCCTTGAGGAAGCGCGGGAAACAAACGAGCTCTAACGGCAGCGTGCAGGCACCTTCCCAGTCGATGATGCCGAGGACGTCGAGATTTGAGTCGTCAACAATAATGTTGCTGTGTAAGAAGTCGGGATGGCACAGCGGGAACGGTCCGCGGTCGTGGTCACGATCGTTTCGGCGAACGAGCCGTGGCGCAATGGTGCGAAACCGGCCTAAAAAGCTGTCGACGGCGCCAAGGACCTGCTTCGCTTCAGGGGCGCCACGCATAATGTCGAGGATCTCATCGGACTGGCGTGGAAACCGCGTATGGTCGGCCCAAGCCATAAAAAAGGCCGTCGCGGTGTGGAATAGGCCACCGATGCCGGGTATAAGGCCGGCTTCGAATGTGCCATCGGGCGTCCTGTAAATTGTGCCAATTTTGGGCAGTCGCGAGGATGTTATTTGCACCTGTGGTTGGGTCAGTGATACTGTGGGATAACACACCGGGAGGGCTTAGGGGAAAAACGTGGCACGCGGCCACGGCGTAGTAGAAGCGCGGCCGATAGGCGGCCGGGATAATACCGTGGTGCGTCTCGTAGCCGCCGCCGGCGTCCATTGCGGTGTTTCCGGGCACAAACGACATAAGCACAAAGGGGACCCCCACGGCGTTATACTCGTCGACCTCGCACGCAAAGATCTCGGGCATGGGGAGGCTCGAATCGCGGATCCAGCGCATCGTGTCCACCTCGCTGCGCAACTTGGCCGTGTCGGCAGCCAACCTTCGCATAGCAATACGTGCCACCCACAACACACCGTCCTCGAACTGCAGCAGGCGAGCCATGTTGTTGAGGCCGTTGGTGGCGTAGTCCAGTGGCACACAAGGTACGCTGTCGCGCAGGTACGCAGCCAGCTGGCAGAGCGCGGACCAGTTTGTCTGCCGCATGGCACTGTCCATGGACGCATCGAGGCTATACTTGTGCTCTTTCCAGTTCAGAGTAGCGATGTTGATGGTTTTCGACGACATCGTGGTTGGGAGAGTGTCTCGTTTCACACTTTGAAATCGTGTGCCACGTGATCTGCCAGGACAGAAGTAGCTTTTTTACGTTAATCCCTTGTTACAGCACTAGCGCCGGCAGCGGCCTGGATAGGGTTTCGGATTGACAAAATGACTTTCAAAGTTCGTTCGACTGCTTAATTCTGCGTTCCACATTAGTGCACTTTTCTCCCCGCTTCACCTGTGCGTTGCACAGTGTAAGCGCTCGACATATTCGATTCTACGAGAAGAGTTTAGTTGTAGTTTCATCAGGCTATAAAGCAGTATTCTCACCGGTAAAGTGGACTAGGAGTTGGAAAAGTTGCGCGCTTTCTTCGAATAAAAAGACACATGCGTTGGGGCAGGTTTTGCAAATAAGCGTAAAGAATAAAAAGGAGTTACACATACGAGTAGGAGGGCACGAGAGGGCATTTATATAGCCATCGATCGGCCCGTATCTCGGCTGCGGCTTAGCTGTGGGGATAGGGCTGCTGGTTAAGGAGGGCTCGCCTCGATTTTTTCGTTGGCCCTCTGCTCCCAGCCCGGTCGGGGTTCAGACAGCAAAGGCGTTACGATTGTGGCTCCCAGAAGCATCCACAAGCCAAAGGAAACCGCACGACCCCGCACACGAAGGGAACAGCGAATAAGTTGATTGAGTGTGTTTATTTCGCCCAGGATTACTTGAGGTCTGCCTAGGGGGAATATATCGTCCACGTATCATCCAAGTAATCTTTGACCTAGGAGGAGAAATAAACACCACATGTGACAGACAAAATGCCAGTAGGCTGTGAGGCCTTGTTTAGTATCATTGGTCATCGAGTATCTTGCAATGTGCGGCTTGCGGTAGAGGACACGGCAGCGGGACGTGTCTTTTCCACGGCACGGGCTGTCACAGGCCCGCTTCTCCTCTACTCGTAAGATACTACGAGTCTTCCTGGGACTCATCTGCCTCCGTCTGCGGGGTCGTAGACCCTGCCGCGCATTTTGTCCTGGACCGTTTCTGACTCTTGGGCGCCCCGCCTCTTCCTGCAGCAAAGGACGCTTGGCGCCGGTGACAATCGACGTAAAGCTCGACGCAAAACTCATCGATAGGTCAGCCCCACGACCCACGAAATCCTGGCTCGGCTCTTCCGAGTCACCTCGGGACGGCGGATCGTCTTGGACGCCGTGCCCGCTACCGTTGGCGATAGATTGTAGTAGTTCTTTATCGCCGTCTTTCCAGTCGATGGTACCTTCTTTTGTTTCGATATTTTGTGAAACGGACGTCTTGGACGGGGTGTTCGCCGCTTTAATAGAGTGGTCTCGGTGCTTCTTGGACAAGTCTCTGGCATTTCTAAATGCGGTGGCTCCTTGGATAAAAGTGTCGCGGTCGCTATACGCCTTGACTTGCGTCATATGGTACTCTCGTCGTCCTCCCTCGCTCGTCGGCGCGGTAGTGTGGTGGGAGAGCTGGGAAAGGTGGAGACAAACCCCCCAGTTTGGGAGTTGCCAGAAAGAGCTAACACAATCCCAGACCAGCGAAAATACTCGCTCCTACACAATTCGATTCGAAGCCTGAGAAACAATGACGTCAAACTGCTCTCATGGAGTGGTGGTGTACAGCTTTGTGGCTCTACGAGTATATACCCAGGTAGCACAAGAAGGCATAGGACAGCACAACCACTTTCACAAACTCTCAAACAGATTATTTATAGCGGGGCAATTTTTACTGCTAGAGCGATTGTCACTTAATTTCCATGAAAATGGCAGCTTTGACCATCGTGAAAACTGAAGAAACCAGACTATTCTCTATTTTCGAACGAGTCCTTGGTCGGTCAGACGGCCCTACGGGTCCGATCCTTTGCAAGAGCGAGCTTTCGTACAGTACAAAGTTAACACGGCACCAGGAGGAATCGGTAATATGAGAGGAAGCGAGAAAGAAGACACGAGTCACATCTTAATACCACCTCGATAAAGATGTGAGACGCAGCATTTCGGGATGCAGTAACCACGAGATAGCGGCCCTTGAAAATGGCTACGTGGCTGTGTTTGACTTGCGATGGAACAAGCCCGTATCTTATGTACATACAGCGGGCAGAGGATTTTGCAGGGAGCACAGGTAGCACAGGGGGCACAGGCGGGCGCCGGAGAGCACAGGAGGGCGCAGGTGAGGGCACAGGAGGGCGTCCGGAGCACGTCCAAAGAAAGCAATTTTAAATGATGTTTTTCGCCTTCTATACATTACTGTATTACACCTCACTCTTGGTATATAGATATAGTGGATTCTTTGGCGACACAGACGAGTGTTTTGCAAAAACACGACAGAATCGCCTACTTGCCGTCCAGCGGTGTTCGGGTTTGTCCTCTCGCGTGTTCTCTTGGCCATGGAGCATGGGCTGCATGTGATCGCACCGCGGCATTGTCGTCGACACTGTCAGCCGACGACAAATGCAATAGGACCAGACAGCAAACAGTGACGTTTTTCCATCCCTCCACCACCGCCTGTTCTCATTCATGGCGAATCTCATCGTCCTAGATGCTTGAGGTCGTGATGTTTCAGCGGCGTATCTGCGTACAGGGCGCCGTGCTGTGCGCACGCGATCCAACAACCCTATTGACGTATTACAGAACACTCGTGGTCTGTTTTCCTTGTATTCTGACGTCCCTTTCACCCCACGACTGTTCCGCAGCTTGCCTATTTCTGTGTTTCCGTTGACTGCAGTACATAGTACGTATCACTTTTTCTACGTGTCCCCACGACAGCATTAGGGAGCTTCACACAGAAAATGTTCTTTTTCTCTCCTTTTGTGCAGTTTTGTGTCTTCCTTGGTGACATCAGAAGGGCCTGCGCCGGCAGAGTTGTCCCTGCCCGGCATACAGACCACCCTAGTATCAGGCCTTCCCAAGGCGCATCGCAATGTGGTTTATACACGTCTCCATATCCTCACGATGTCGAGCTCGCCTTCCTATCCTTGTTTCTGCCCCGCCTCATAGCCCTGTCGCCTGCTACTGACATCCGACTACATAGTATATGTATATTCGGTGCCGGAAATGCTCGAGACCAATCATCGGCGAGTTTGTGAGTTCCTCCTGCCTGCACATAGTAATCGTATATTATGTGCCTCTGGCTCGCGCGGCAGGCAAGCTGATCAGCACGAGACTGCATGAAGAGGACGGCAAGACAGGGGGGCTGCCCTGTTTTGGTGAACGTCTACGATGTACCGAGTATGCTGGCCGATGCACGTCAGTACAAGGACGACAAGACAGAAGACCCAGGATAAGGAAAAAGGGGCACAGCAGGAAACCAAACAAGCTCAGCAGCTCGGGCTAAAGGCAGACTGTCATCACAAAGGTAGGGCTAATTTCGGCGGGCTAGGACGATGGCGGCCGTCCGAGGGCAGACAGGAAGCCTGGGGCGGCAGGAAGCAGGGTACAGGGAATGAAGTACGAGTACAGAGTACAATGAACATCAGTGATGCTGCTTCCGCTGTATTTTTTGGTTTCCGTATTGTGCGCTGAGTAGGCATATGCACATTCTTCGGCCATCTTCCCTTTTAGAGTTTCGTTTCTCTTTTCACTGCCACACTCCCTTCTCCATCCCAGTTCTTCCACTGCGTTTGTGGAATGCCAGACAAAGAGGGTTAGCAACAAGTTCACTGCCAGGTGGCTGGCCTCTAGTTTGACTGACAGCCTGCAAAGTGGAAAAAACACAACGCCACAGAGCACTGTACTGTGTGCGAGTATGAGCAGAAACACAAACACAGCAAGCCACAGTGAGAACATTGTCCAGACGCCATATACGCCGTAAGGAATCTGTGACGCCTTCCCACCAGGCGAGAGGTCAGTTCCTCCAGGGGTTGTTGTTGTTGTACTCGTATGGTCATGCAGGAGATACGGGATAACTCTAAACCTGCCCGTGTTGTCCCTGTAGCGAGTACTCTTTGCGTCTCATAACCACGCGCCGTACGTCGTATCGCCCTGCAGGGGGCATTATAAAGCAAGGAAACGGCGAGCAAAGTGGAAAATCACAGTCCACGCATAAGTCGGCTCGTAGGGACGGCAGACGACTACGAGGCAGGATATGGCAAGACACATTGATGCAGCGAGGATGAGTGTCTTATATTTGTACGCGCCCATGCCGACGTGCGTCTACCAGCACTTCCTGGGGCACACGGGGCTCATCACCGCGGCACGTCGTAGATGAGATACGGTTAGCCGCTTGGGATAGTCGCCAGCCGGCGTGCGATCACTACGCCCCAAAACCAAGACCAATAATATATATCATATATCTTACATATACTTCTGAGCCTCCTTCTCAACGGTCTAGAACGTCAAAGACTCCGCTGTCGTCCTCTGTTCACGGGCACTAGCACCTGTCATCTTCCACTGACGAAACTCCCTAAACACACATACGTCGTGCCTCGTCTCCAGCACGCAGCAATGCCGTCGAGCAACAGAAGCCAACGCAGAATACGAGTAGATGGCAAAACAAGTGCGACGGACGCCATGGGCCACAACCTATGGGACACTTTGTGAAAGACCGGTAGCCCCCAGGCCGAGGCCCAGATGAAAGAGCTGGAAAGAATGCATTCATCAGAGCAACGCAGGAAACTCATGTTAGCCGGTCGGCTATTATATCGATGCCGACGACAATAGCCGGGGGACGAGGAATCGTCGACGATTCCCGCAGCCGTTCCGTCCTTGCTGGAAGCGTTCCGTTGGCGGAATGCTGCGCGCGAGCATGGGCTGTCATTCTTGGCAGTCCGTCCCCGAGAGCTGCGAATAAGCTGCCCAGGGCTACTCGTAGGACCATGGAAGGGTCCATTATTGTCTCCGCTGCGATATTTTTTCAATACGACCTGAAGCTTTCCTCGGCCATGCCCTTTCTCTCGCTAAAGAACGAGGGTACGCCAGACGTAGCGGGATCCTAGAAGAGTCCGCGAGGGAGACAACCACGGGCATCATGACTATCGCGATCCCAGCGGCTGCTTGTCCATTGGGGATCGGCCGCCTCTTCTGCCAATTTGCCGGCGGGCCGACCACGAAATTTGGGGGCCCGGCATTTGCTGAACAGAATCTAGTTTGGTCTTTTTCGTCTCCGTCTTCACTTTGATCGTTTTCTTCAAAATAATTTCAACCACGAGCCATTCCGGGCATAAAACGTATTATATAAGCAGATGAGAAGCAAGAGACAAGGTCAACAACGATATCCGCCTCTTTGAAAATCGTATTTGCACCTTCACTGCCCAGGCCTTTTCCACACCTTGAATCCCCTCCTCACTTGTCCCGGTTGGCTCTCCGGCCTCCGCGCTTGGACCGTGCCACGTGGGCCTTGAGTGTCTTGCGTGTCTCGACAAGACTGCGCCGGTTCTTCTTGCGCGCCTTGCCCATGGTCATGAAAATGTTCTTCTTGCGCGCCTTTTCCTGGTTGGTCAGCGACTTGCCCTCGGCCACCTTCTTCGCCTTGCGCTGTGCCTGCACCGACTGGTGCGCCTCGCGCGAGGGCTTGCCCTCCTGTGCCTTGGCAATGCGCTCCTCCTTGGTGGACTTGCGCAGCGTCGACGCCAGCTCAATCTGCTCGGCGGTAAGGCCGTCCTCTGTGTGGCGGGCGGCCAGAGCCTTTGCGTAGCGGCTGGCCGTCGCCGCCGCTCGGTTCCCGCCCATGATCTTGTCCACGCTAGCCTCCATGCGCAGCTCCCGGAGCTTTGCCAGATCCGCCGGCGTAAGCACCGTCGTGGTGGCCAGCTTCGAGACGGACGCTTCCTTGGGCTTGCCGTCTTCGTCGTCGTCCACGTCCTCGTCTTGGCTGCTGTCCTCGTCGCTTTCCTCCTCGCTGCCGCTGCTCTCCTCCTCGTCCTCCACGCTGCGCTTGCCCTTGCGCTGCTTCTTCAATGGCGGCAGCTTGAGGGGGCCCTCGTCCTCGCTGACGTCGATCCAGCCGCCCGAGTCGTCGCTGTGGTCGGACATGTCCCACTCGCTCGAGTTGTCGGACTCGTCGGCGTCATCCTCCTCGTCGTCCTCGTCGTCCTCGTCCTCGCCGTTCTTTTCGCGCTCCGCGGCCCGCTTCCGCTTCTTTTCGTCCGCCTTCCACTGCTCCAGGAGCTCAATGCCGTCAATGCCCCCGCTCGTAGCCTCCTCGCCGTACCTGCGCAGCTTCACCTCGCCGCTGCGCAGGCCCATCGTAGCCTCCTTGCCACGGTCCTTCTTGGCAAGCATCTCTGCGCCGACCACGCGGAACAGCGACATGAGGCCACGTGCCGCCATCATCACGCTCTTGTCCTTGCTCTTGCGCAGCAGGACGAGATCCTGCAGCAGCGTCTCGTTCATCGCGAGCGGCTGGCGCAGCGACACCTCGCGAATGGCTGTCAGGCCGGCAGAAGCCACCTCGGCCGCAGAGGCTTCCGAGACGAACTCGTTGGCAATCTTGGCGAGCAGAGGCTCGAGGGCGTCGGGCGGCACCTGGTCGTGCACGGCCTGGGCCAGCGATGCCAAAAATGTAGTCACCGATGTCTGACGTGGAGTCAGGTACTTGGTGAACCAGCTAAACAGCGGCAGTATAATGAGCTTGTGGAGACCGTGCAGGCGCGTAACAAGCTGCAGGATCTGGAGCTTGCTGTCTAGCGAGAACTTGCACCTGGACGACTGCAGGTGGCGCGTAAACAGGGCCTCTGCAAAATCATGTGGCGCGTGGAGAAGATGCTGCGGCACGCGCGCGCAAAAGTCGTCTGTTAGCCAACGCTTAGCAAAAAGGGAGAGCCTGTGCAGTTTTTCCACGTTCCAAAAACCAGGACCCAGTCTGTACCGCCGATTTATGCAATCTTTGCCCGAAAAAGAAATCAGGGAAACAACAGAAGAATAAGAAAAAAAAAAGAAAACGAAGCACTTACCAAAGCAGAAAAGTTGAGCATCTGCGGCTGGCTCTTCTTCCGCTCCATCTTTTTGACCTTGTCCACAGCACGCTCGAGGCGCTTGGCCATCTTTTTCGTCTTTTTGCTGTGGAGGCTGCCCTGCTTCAATTTCTTGAGATCCACAGGCCCGCCGCTGCCACCGCCGAGCACGCCTCCGTACTTGTTCTGGCCTGCCTCGTCGTCGCTGCTGTCGTCCTCGAGCTCCTCGCGCGCCTTGTCGCCGCCAAGGAAAAAGCGAACGGCAGACACAACCACCTTTTCGTTGTCGCCCAGGCACGCCTCGCGCATGACCTCGACAGGCCGCTCGTCGACCCAGATCTGCCGCGTCCACAGCTCGCGCGTAATCTTGACGGCCCAGATGGGCCGCGCCGACGTGCGGTCTGACGTTACCAGGTTGAAAAGAACCGTCTGCACCGTGCGGTTGAGCTTGTGGTTCTTGGTGCGGCTGTTGGCGTTGCGCAGGTCCGAGACGATGCGGCGGAAGAGGAGCGTGCGGAGCGTCTTGCTGGGCGTGTGCACAAGGATGGGAAAGAGGATCTGAGCAAACGCAGGCGAGTCCAGGATGTCCTTGCGGCGGAGAAGGCCGAGGCTGCCCACAATCTTGTCTCGCAGCTCCGGGTGAAGCACGGCATGGTGCTGGGTCAAGATGGCGGCAAGGTCGTCCGGAAAGCTGCGGAGCGCCTCCGGATAGCAATCGGCAATGTGAGCCAGCAGGTCGATCAGGTCGTGGAAGGCCCGGATCTGGTCTGGGGACGCGTTTGCCGGCGCAGTCAGGAACAGGTCCCGCTGGGAGACTGGAGGCTGGTCAGAAGGTGTCTCCGCCGAGAGATGTGCTTACGAGGAGGAACAAACGCACCATACTGCTCGTATTGTCTCTGAAACTCATCTTCGTAGGACCTGGCGCGAGGTTAGGAACGCACGGCAGGCCGTCAGCCCGGCTGGAGGTACTTGCTTTGGATCCCGCCGGATCTTGTATTGGAGACTCGCACTGATGAGGTTAGCAAAGGCGTTGGAAGGAAAGCTCTGCCGGAGCACGGAAGAGGTCGATGGGCGCACGTACAAGTCAGCATCGATCTTCTCGAGCGCCGCAACCTTGCGTCGGCCCATCGTGCGAGGCTGTTTTGGACGGTGATGCGATGCTGGAAGGCGTTTCCGTCAAAGGAAGGAGGTATAGTGATGTGTGAAGCGCGCCTGCCTTTCAGTCCAGTTTTTCTGCAGTGAACTTTTTTGTGTATTATCTTATCGCGATAAGATTAGTGATGGCGGGTTTATCGGCACGTGCCGCACGCATTTGCGCACGAGCCGCCCATTGGTCTAATTTTTGGGATGCCAGGACATCATGTGCCGTGCGAATGAGGCACCCTGTCCGTCATCCTTCCAACCATCCCATACTCATATAGTCGGCCCTAAATGCAACTCTGCGCCTCCCAGGCTCTGCGCTTCCTGACTTTTTTTTGGGCCGCTGTGTGATATCTGACCTTGGGTCTGAGTCTTTTGGGCATCAAGCGGTAATGTCGCGGCTGAGCATCAACGGATCAATACCACTGGGATAATTCGAAATTGCATCGGCAGGAAGATGACCCGCCAGGCGACCTACACGGACTGCGCAACGTACGAGTACAGTCCAGTAGGCACAGCTCCCAACTGTCCGTCTGTTTATACCGTTTACGCACCTGCGCGCCCCGGGGGGATCAAGTGTCGATGCTGTGGCCACACATGCGGCAGTAATGCATCTGCCGTCTGTTAAATGCAGCAATCGCTGCCCAAGGGGCGCTCATCACCTATTGGCAGAAAGATGTGCGGCCCGCCGTCTCGTTACACCTGCCTGATGCGGTGCCCGGTCGCCCTTGTGGTCCTCGTTTGCATTGGGTTCTCATGGCATCTTTACCTCTTTGCCGCTCTTCCTCCCACCGTCCTTCCCTCTGCCCCCCTCCTATCCAATCCCTCTTGGCATGCTCTGGCATCCTGGCGGTTAGGTCTTATTTCTCTACGTTCCGCAGCTCATCTCGGCTGGCGCGTGCAGAGTCAGGCAATTGTTGTTCAGTATTTTGAAGAGCGCATTTTTTACGGAAACGAGAAACGGCGTCTGAAGGCATCCAACGAGAGGCAACTTGGACCCGGAAAAGTGAACCGAGGTTTGCGTACCCAACGGATCAAGGAGGACTGCTTGATTTCACTTGCTCTGAGCAAAAACTTACCCGTTGTTGTCGGACTCGCCATGCTCGCCACTTGGAGTCACAGTGCGCTTTGGTTGCTTACAGATGGGCAGGTTTGTGAACCGTCGAGGCAGGCCATGAAAGCAGTGGCAGATGGCTGTGTCACTGAAGCCGTTCACTGCTAGGTAGATCCCATTTTCAAAGCCCCTACAACTACATGTACCTGTTATCCAGGTCCCAGTGAGCGGGCCGTAATGTTTTCCTGGGACTGTGATCCTTGCTCTGGCGCCCACACAATGTGGCGAGTACATAACAATGTCCACGGTCGATGATAATCGGAATGTGCAAAATGAGGCGTCACAACCAAGGAGAGCAGGCAGAGTCAGTCAAATTGCGTGACAGACAGTCAGCAGCATTACCATTGGTTGGCTGTCATTTTTCTCCCTGCTAACGACGGTGTTTTGAGTTTTGTTTCTCCCTGCTGATGACGGTGTTTTAAGTTTTGATCATCAGCTATTTCATTTCCGCGTCAATTGGCATGCTTCCCGTCTTTGGTTCGATCCTCTACCCGCCATTGTCGGGACTCCGTCGGAGCTTCCGTAATCTGATCCATTGCCCAGTGTCCCTTTTATTTTTACCTCGGCGCCTGCCGATAGCCTGCTTTGGCTTGTAAGCTCACGTCTCCTCTTTGCTCTTCAGCGGCGGCCATTCTACTCGTATGCATCGCCTTTCCCCCATACAATGTTTCTCCAGCTCTGTTTCTGACCCGCCGCCCCGACAAGACCATCTGCCCAAAATCCATGTAGGGTATTTGGTCCCAGTCAATCTTGAATGTTGAGTTTTGGGATACTGGGTCTCGGGCCCTCTCAATATTAATTTCATTTATACTAGGATAAGGGGGATCTGAGGATGGGATGCCTCAAATAGTAGGATTTCACCATCTACGGCATGCTCGTGGTTCCATCCATCGGCCAATCCAACCTCCCGCCGTGGGCTTTTCCTGTCTGCAACAAGCTCCCGGCCACGAAGGAACAGCGGCCGACTACGGCTAGGAGGTGGCGCACTGCCACACTAGGGCATCCTACTCGTATGCATTTCCACACCGCCGGGACGACTGGGGCCTGTTGAGCGCCTGCGGCGGGAGGACAGGAAAAACGCCAGGGGCAGAGAGAGTCAACAAATAAGGGTGTAATGGAAGTCAGCGCCAGACCGTTGCAGCACCAACACCCATCCTATGTACATACAGCGCCAACAAGGGGTGACATCAGCCCGGCACCGTCGCTGCAGATGGAGTCTTGGCATCGGGAGATTCGATGGTGTCCCGAAAGTGAGGGAGGGGGAGGGGGGTAAGAAAGAGGGGGCGAGAGTTGATTACACAGACTCGTACGAGCACGGCGTATGCCACACCTTCGTTGACAACAAGCAGGGAACAGTTATTTGGGTGAATACGGAATACGAAAAATACCACAGGCATGCTGCCCTCCACTAACAACCTGCAGCCGAAATGAGAACCTTGCCCCCTAGAGGCATAGGCTGTGCATACTGCATCCGTCGCCGTCACTTTTGGAGCCGTGAATATATTTCCGCGCCAGCCTACGTCCTTGACCTCTCGCCGTCCTGTCCATACAAGTACTCAAATTGTAAGATGCTGTAGGCTTGTCTCAATCTTGCCACGATATATTGAGTGGTGTATGTATATGTACGTGTCTCACTTGAGAGCAGCCGTTTTCTCGTGTCCTTGTCTTTTTTTATTTTGCTCAAATCCAACGATGTGATATCCTTGCGTCGTATGAGGTTCACGCCGCAGATCAATAGCCCCAGGTGAGGTAGGACTGTAGACCTTGTGTCTATAGCCACATCTCCCGACGACTATTTACTGCTTGTGGCTTGCGTGGCTACGCACTACTCGTACTCGTACACAATTGCGTGCGCAGTGTCTCGGAAGACCGAACAATGGGTTGAGAGACGGCCGGCCACCCCTTGCATGGTTGGTGAGGCCATGGCTCGGATCTGAACTCGCCCAAGACGTACCGAGGTCAGAGTACTTTTTGTGCACACTGCGGAAAATTTCTCGATTTACGAGCAGTTATTCTCTTTTCCTTGTCCGAAGCTCAAGCTGTCAAACCGGTCCAGAACCAAAAGAAAAGGGCCGAAGAACACAGTGGTGACGACGACGGATAAACGACGGATAAACAGGAGAGATGGGTGGCATGAGGCTATGGAGACAAGGAGTGAAACGCGGAGCAAAATACACAAGTACAAAAAACACTCACCGATTCGCTGTGGCTGCTTTTCGGCGGGCATCAACACGACGAACAATATGACCTACGAGAGAATACAAAAACCGCTGTTGCAACGCAATGCCTTGGCTTGCGGAACCGCACAACGAGAAGAAGATGCCTGAAAGACAGAGCGGGCGCTGAAAATTTGATTTAGTACATTACGCATACGAGTAGGTATTGCTTTGACCAAGGATGGGGACCAGGCGCTTAATTCTACTTTGTAAGTTGGCAAGACGGCACAGAACCAGCAACAAGTGCCGGCAGGCTGACTTGTACAATGTCTCCCCACATAAATTAAAGAATTACACGCCTCGAGGAATTCTAGAGGAAGAACAGATAATACGCAAACGAGATTTGCCACATTACGCCGAGGACAGCTTGGCTGCTATTGGGCAACCCGGAGCATATCAACATCGTGACCCAAGGCTGGCCTCGAGTCAGGTCATGAACCAATATGTACGAGTATGTATATCGTATATGTATTACACTGAGAGCGAGGACGGCGTAATCCCATTGGTTGTTGGCGCCGAGCCATTGTACTGGTCAAACAGCACGATTATACGAGTACATAAGAGTATACTCGAGAGTTTGGCGCAAGCCATCACCACCTTTACAAAGTACTCGGTGAATGCCTCCGTGATTGAAAGGTATGTTGGATGCCACAGACAAAACAAGACCACCCCCTTCCCCCCCAATTAAGACGACAAAAGGCCCAAAGCGAGCAAGACGGTGGATTGCCAAGGGCAAGAGTGGGTGGCTTGGCGAACATTGATGGACATTTTGCTTATTGTCCTTTTCTGATTGTCGTTATGTCTTGACCTGCCTCGGTCGGCCTTCTCCGTCGCTGGGTACTGGTCGCGCAACTCGACGCCCTCACGCAGAGCCATGCTGCATTTGCCACGTTTAGGACGTGAACGGAGTCTTTTTCGGTGCTAGCCAAGATTTTTGGCCATACGAAGATTATAGTGGCGCCTGCCTCTTTGGTCCCAAAAACAGCGGCAAGGAAAGGGAAGGAACCCACCATACAGAAGGGTAAAATAGACAGTGTATTGCGAGTATTTCTATGGAAAAAGAGCAGGTGCGAATTACTTCCCCGCCAGCTCTTTCCTGCTTTGGTAAGAATTTTCGGGAAATGCCGCGTCCACTAACCTCCCCTTTTTTCTTTTTTGATATGACATCGACTTGACTGTTGGCTCGAGGCGCCTCAGCGCTCTACAATAAAGATACGATTGCCTCCTAGTGCGTACGTACCAGCAGGCCAGTCTAGGTGGATGGTACGCTGTGTTTTTGGTCGGGCTCAGTGCGTTGAGTTTCTGTCCTCGAAAGGACGCTGTGGAAAGCACAACAGTCGAGTTATTAGGTATCTTTTGCTTACAGTCAGATGATACACGATCAACGAATGAACCAGATGGGCAGCTACTATTAGATACGGGTAGACTCAGGTGCGTGGTCGTCATAATGACTGTTCGTATTTGTGTCTTGCTTTGACCGTCTGCAAGACTGGCGCTAATACGAGTAGTGCACAGACAGTGAGTTGACGTGATGCATCTTACTTCATTGCCCAGCAGGGTACGGCGTTGCGTGGGAAGATTTTATGTGAGCACAAGCGCACCCAAATAAGTGAAGCAGAAAATATTTTCGTTGTGCGTTTTGGCTCAAGAGAGACACATTTCTGTCACGAGAAAGGCGAGATAATCAATGTAGGCAAATGGGAGCGGAACGAAGTCTCGTACGCAAAAGAAAATAGGATGCTCTTAAAATATCTGAAACGGTCCATCTCCGCCTTGCGGGTTTTCTTGGCGCTCTGTCCCACCGAAGGTTAGCTTGGCATGTGGCGTGGGGAGAAAAGAAACAGCAATTTTACTTGAGCTCTGGTTTTGCTGCAGACCTGACTTCAGAGGGGAAAAGCCTACATATACATAGTACTCGTACTTGTATATGTACAAGTAGAAGGGAAATGGACATGGACAGAGGAAGTAACCGCGGAAAATAGATCAAGGGCTTGAGACAACTCAACATCTGCTGGGGAACACACGTGGAAACAAAAGAAGACTTGCAGAGACTGCCGGAGCGTGGTTGCGAAAGGCTTCTGACCGCATTCTAGAAGCAATAGCCTGCTTTGTGGGACAAAAACAGAAAGAATCCCGAGTGGTACCGGGCCCTGCAGCTAGGAGGAAGCAGGGGACCGTAGGATGTGGTGGTAGCGGGCATAATCAACGTGTACTTTGCAAGATACGAATAGTACTCGTAGCTCGCACAGTTGATGGGCGGCTTGGGAGATACGTCGTATTCAACACAGGTATCTTACGAGTACTTCCAAGGTATCTTACACAGTCGTACTGAGTACGTCGTAGTGACAGTACCAGACCGGATAAGGCTCTGATAGTTACTACGTCTACGTCGTATGGACGTTGTGACGCCCATCGAGCAGCCTCGTCACGGGGCAATTCGCCATGGGTGCAAAAGCCTGGAATAGCGAGTGATAAAAAGAAGCCTGGCGAAACCCACTTGCACGGAAGCAGGCCCAGCAAGGAACCGCGAAAAAGCGCAGCCTTCCCACGTGCGGGCGCCGAATCAGGGGGCTGCTGACGAGCCGTACTCGCACTGCTGAAGTACCGGTTGACGTCCGGAACGAGACAGGGGAGTGGAATTGATGCCAGTTTAATACGACGTACGTCGTACTCGTAAGAAACGCAAAAACTCGGGCTATGCCGTTTTCGAGATAAGATGGCTAGTTCCGACGTAGGTAGCAGCTATCGAGCCTCAGAGCCACGTCAAAATCCACACAAGAACAATAGCCAGGCTGCATGGTTGCCAGATGCAGTACTTGTACGAGTACAAGCATACTCGTATGCATGCCCGGAACATGGCCACTGCGCTGCAAACGGTAGATGGCATAGAAACGCCACATAGAAAAACAGACCGAAGTAAGTCCTGCAATGCTTCGTTGAAGATGCCGGGAGGAGAATAGCGTGTACATGAGCACCAGAGCCGGTTCAGTGATTTTATTATATTTCTGTATTTACGAGAATATTTTCGCTGTTATTTTTGTTGATGGCCTTGCTTTTCTATATTTGGCATTGTCCAACTACGAGTACATATATGTATGTAGAGACAGGCTAAGAGAAAACCGGTGGCTGAGCGCATACGACGTACTCGTATGGAGATGGCGACCTTGTCCTTGCTACAACGTATTTGTGCTATCGAAACTTGCTTTTTTCTTCCGTCCATGGGTCCCAGCTTTGGTGTCAGGCCTCTTCTCATGGTACGCCGCTTTATAAAGCCTGCCAGGAAGACTTCCTATTTGCTGGCCATTCAACGCGGCGTCAGCCGGGATGGCATTTTACAAGCATACTTGTACAGTTAGTTTTCTATTTACTTTTGCTTCCAGCAAAGTATTTCACTTTTAACCAGCCCACAGGATAATGGAGACAATGGGCGGTGCACCTAGAGGCACCCACACCCAAGCCCCGAAGAGGGCTAAATTGAAGAGTCATTTGGAAACCGGGCACAAAGAAGCGATGGGATGTCTAAAGATCATCAGCCAGGGCTTTTAGCTTGTGCAGTAGCCTGTGAGGGCATGCCATTTTCGGCCCCCAATCCATACAGAGTAAGAAGCCATATCGTACTCGCTTTGTATGCAAGCACGTCGTATTACATACCAGTCCATTTGCTTCATTCGTCCGTTGTTTCTCGCTTCCGCGAGCTGAGTTGATCATGCATGCTTATTTGCCCGTTTCTATTTGATCAGTTACTTTTTGCCCTTTTCCCCGTCCTTTTGGATATTTGAGCTTGTTTCTCTGAAAACGGCGACCTCCGGGCCTGTTTTACTTATTTCGTTGCCGCATGTTTTCGGTTCCTTCTTTTTCGTCTTTACAATAGTGTTCGTAAGTTGCTCTTCTGTGGTCCTTTCTGTTGTGAGGCGAGGTCTGGTGCCGACCTTCTCATCCCACCACGTATTTTTCCGATCTATTGTTTTATCGTCTATTTGATGTATTTTGAGGTCTGGATTTGCTCTCGACCCTTCTCGACCCTATAGTTCCCTTTTCTCATCTACTAAGCCCTTCCATAGTCTTTACTTACGACCAAATTTCGCGGTGGTCCCTTTCTGCGCAGCGCCTCCTCGTCTTCAAGAGTAATGACAGACTTGTTTCCTAGACGTTCATCTCGACCGATCGCCCTTACGCGCCTCATCGTAGCCGTAGTCTGTTTTCTTACCGACGCTGCCTTTTCCTGGTAGAGCGCGGCGTCTTGGAACACAACCTTTTTTTTGATCCTGCGACGAGACTACAAAGTACTACGAGTACGCGACCAACAACTCCCGGAACCGCCCCTCTGGGACCGCGGCCGTGGTCATGCAAGCGGCAAGCCAGACCAGATCCAGCACAAGTACGCCCTGGGCTGCTAGAATCGGGGCGAGTTGACGCAATTGCCAGGTTTGGGCCCTGGTTAGACCTCAGTCATGATACTCGGAAATGCCCAGCGTTTTGCACTACTAATAAACAGATTACGAGTATGACGCCGTAGCCGTCAACAGGGGGTTGTGGATGCTGGCAGTTCTTTATTCCACTTGTCTTTGTTTGTTTGGCGTGTTGTTTACCGCCAGTAGCTGGAGCTCCATCGGCAAGTAGAAAGGTCCCGGGAAGCATCAGGGAGCTCGTCCTGGAACGCCAAACGCTAATTTGCCCCCCCCCAAAAAAAGAAAAAAAAATAAAAATAAAAAGAAAGAAAAAAAGTATCGTGTTGCCGTTCTAGGCTGATCCATTTGACCTGGCCCGTTTGGGCAGCTCTTGGGATAGCTGTCGTATGTACTCGTAATAACCCTTGTTGCGTTCAGGGTTGCCTGGCTCCCCCCCTGTCTATATTTTCTGGTCAGACAAGTTTCCGCCATGCACTGCTTTCCGTTTCACCCGCCACCATTGGTCATTGTGCTCTGGGGCGCGTTGTCGATACTGTCGAAACATTGTCCAATGTCTTTGATTCCGCACGACGACTCCAGCACACTCCTTGTACCTCGTTAGCCCTGGGGCTAGCCGCTGCCACCTCCCGGCTTCTCCTACACCTCGTGGTCGATGTTAGACCAGGCCAAGCCGCGTTTGGGATGTGGTAAAGGCACTGGCGCCAGGACCGGCCCCTAGCTGGTTTCTTGTGTTTGGTCCCTTTGGTTTGCCGGGGTTGATCTCCTCACAGTACTCGGCAAGTTGGCGAGCTTCGGCCGCACCCTCGGGGATTATTATCATCACTTTTGCCCTGGCTACTCGTACCTTGATTTGGTCGTACGAAGCAGTGTAGCCTGCCGCCGCGGCACTGGCGTCTACTGCCGCGCTCAAGTCTCTTCACCCCTTTTTTTTCTTTTTTTTCTTCTTTTTTCTTTTTTCTTTTTTCTTTTTTTTTTTTTTCCTTTTTTTGCTACCCCTGGTGTCGTTGTTTCAGTCTCGTTGGGTTTCCCCATTGAAACTGCTGTTGGCGCCGGTTCTCGAGTCCTCGAATCTTGCGCCGCAGGTCCCATGTGCCATCTTTCGAGGGTTCACTTCTCGACGTTGCACATTACATATGTCGTACTGAGCACGTCGTAATACGGCACTCACCGTTGTTGACGCTCCTCTTCACGACTAGTCTCCCTGCTAGCTCCAGCCGCCAAGTTGAATCCAGATTGTTTTGGATGCGATTGTTTCGAGTATTCCCTGAAGACCCATCCATGCAAGCCCCCCAGCTTCCACGCCTTGATGTTGTCTTCCGTCGTCTTTCTGTTTCTCCGTCTGTGCGAGTTATCCAACCAGCCACTGGCCCAGTACGGAGTAGCTTCTGGGCTGGCCCTGGTCGGGAGGACCGACATGCACGTGCTGCAGACGGAAGTGGATAGACAGGCTCCGCCTTGCAAGACAATTTTATGGCAGGCTGCTTACTTTTCACGAACAATGCTGCCGAGCCATTCCCGCTCCTCCATTCTTGCCCACCCATCCCACATCCCAATTCCATACCGCACAGTGCCAGGCTCACGCTCCCTGCCGTGTCCTCGTCCATCCACCGTCTTCCTGCACAACATACTTTGGCTTTGTGCGTGCCTCGGGGTGTGCTACTCGCATGTCGTAATGCCTTGAGCGGTGTCCCGGCGCCCATGTTGTCCCCTGTTTACTCGTGTCTGGGTCGTGCTCGTACGTAGGTCAGTTGCTTTTTGCGGCCTGGCCTTGCGGCATTTCTGCGGCCGCATGCAAAGGCGTGGATTGCGCTGGGGCGGCCGTCGATTTCGAGGCAACGGGTTTTTTAGATCGATTGAATTCTGATGCTCCATATTTCTACTCGTAGACCCCCCTTCCCTCCAAGGCATCTTTCAACGGCTTTGCGCCTCTTTGGTTTCATTTGAATTATTACAGCACTCCATACCGTCTCTCCTCTCTTTTTCCTTTTACACGCTCCGTTCTCGCCGCTCGCCTCCTCCACCGTGTCGTTTTCCTGCTGTCGTTGTCCTAGCTGCGGCAAGAGGCCCATATCCTGCCCATGGACAATCGCCCGTGACCCAGTGTCCGCTACCCGCCCGAACTTGCAGGCTTTTTTTCCAGTGCGTCCGGCCTCTGCCAACAATAGCCGTATATGACGGGCCCGAATGTGCGGGCACGGCTGTCGATATTAGAGCCAGACCGGGCTCGTTTACATTCTGTTACTTCGTCGTACTGTCGCCGTCGCTGTGGTGTTGACGGTGGCGTTGCTGCTCTGTATCTACAGCCGAGCTGTCCCGGCTCTCTCACACACTCTACTCTCTCTCGGCAATAGGATGCTCGTCCGCAGAGAACACAGGACGAAAGACGAGACAGACGAGAGGCAGGGCACAGGAGCTTGACGGGGCAAGCCTGGGGACAACGCCGTACTCTGTACACCTCTACTCGCTGCAAAAGAGAACCAGCAAGAAAGGCCCGTCGTGGTCGCGTGTGTGCATTAACACGGGCAATGCAGCGGACACGCAGAAACGAAAAGAGCACCAACGACAACACCAGGGATTCACAACCCAACCCAATCCTGCTTAACTCATCGAGACTACCAAACAACAACAATCCAATCCAGACGGTCCTCTGGCTGGAAATTGGACATAGTAGGAAAATAAAAGACCAGGCAGCAGACGAGGCCTGAACAACGCCAAACACAAAGGCCCAAAAATAAAAAAACACAGGCCAAAAACACTGAAAAGGGCCCCAATCCTCAAGGGCTAAAAGAGCCAAAAGGGCCATAATCAGAGACCGCCCACAGCAGACCGCAGCGGCGTTATATCATTTGCAATGCTGCGACCCCACACACCACGACACAGAGCTCGTCCACAGGCCCTACTCTGCCCGTTGACTTGGCCCCCCAGTCATATATACTCGTAGCTCCATCCACACCTTGCCCGATCTTGGGTTTGCCCTCATTGTCTTGGGCACGTCTCTCCAGGCCCTAGCCCGTCCCTCCCTCGTCCCTGGACTCTGAAGAACCACCTCGATTCTTGTTCTTTCCTGGCCGGCCGACTGTTTGGGCGACGTCTGGCTCTGGCTGTACTTGCTGTTTTATTTTATTCTTTTACGAGTACTCGACTTTGGCGGCGTCGTCGTTCGCTCTTTCCCGGCCCGCTGCATCGCTGGTTGCGGCTTCCCCCAAATCCTGTCCTGCCATTTTGACCGTGGTTGGTCAACCGCCTTGCGCCTTCCTCTTGCTGCCTTCTTTCCACATCTCTGCCTCCATCCCCGTAACTACCTTTGTCCTCCATCCAGCTTCCTATTTCGACCCCCCCCCTCCGTCCCTCCTCGACATTCAATCCGCCTCGTCCACGGAGCTGTCCGAGTCTTTTTCTACTCCCCCCTCCCCCCTCCCCTTCCTCCCGCCCTACTTGTAAAGCTTGACTACCTCCCGACTTTTTCTTTTTCTGCTTTCCCTCTATTTCGTTGTTTCTCGCACTCTTCGACTTGCACTTCTTACCACTCCTCGCCCTTCCCCACACCCGCCAGCCTGGCCAGAAAGCAGCCGCTGTTCGCCTTGGCGAGCTTGTCCAGCTCGTGTTGATTTTTCGACCATCTAGAGGCGTTTCTCTGTTCCCGCCCCGGCCGCTCTTGTTCGATCCCGCGTTCGGGCTGCCGCCGCAGTATCAAACGTCTCTCGAGTCACCCTCGAGCTTGGCTGTCCTGCTTCCCATAGCCAAGGAGCCTCGGGGCGTGTCGAGCGCGCGCGCCCGCGTGTGAGGAGTGTCATGGCGCCGCCGAATCCTCCGGCCCGCGACCTGGATGGCGGTGTCGGTGCGGGCGCTGGCTCCGGCGGTGGCGGCAGCAGCGGCGGCGGCGGCAAGGGCAAGAGCACCGCTACGGTCCCGGGCCGCATCGGCCGCCCGCCGCAATGGACGAGCACGCGGTCGCGGAAGCTGGTGCGGCTGTACATGTATTCGACGCTGTCGGTCGACAAGATCCTCAAGGTACTGGAGGACGATGTTTTCAAGCCAAGGTGAGTCCGCCCACGAGACGTCAAAGACAAATCTGGCCGATGTGCGACGCAGTCCTGGAGCGAGGAGGAGCAATACGCGGACAGAAACACCACGCGAGCCGGGCGGCGGAACGGCACACGCAACGAGAAAGCAACCGCCGCGAGAACGACGACGAGACACGCGCCGGTTTTGGGGTTCCATTGCGTGCGAGGCCACTGTTTATTCACATTCTTTTGTGCCATGGTAGGAAAAACTCGGCCCAGAAGACGATCCACAACATGCTGGACCACGATCCGCGGTACCTGCGGCCCGAGTCGCGCGAGGACATGAACCAGCGCGTCAAGCTGCTGGCAGGGTCAACACAGCGCAAGCGCCGGCCGTGGAAGAAGCGAGACGATATCAAGCAGCCGCAGGAGCCCCAGCAGCACCAGCAGCAGCCGCGCCAGCCGCATCAGCCGCATCCGCCGCATCAGCCGCATCAGCACCAACACCAGCACCAGATGCACCAGCAGCCGCCACTGCCGCCGCCCATCGGCCACGGATCCGGCTACGACGACGCCCTGTCCCACGGCATCAAGTCCGAGATGGGCCACAGCTCGGGCCTCGACCACCTGCCGCAGCACCCGCAACACCAGCCTCCACAGCACCATCAGCCTTACGCCCCGTACCAACAGCACCAGCAGCATTCGCATGTGCCTCCCCATCCTCAGCATGCCCAGCACCTGCATCCACCGCAGCACCAGCAGCAGCATGCCCAGCACCAGATGCCGCCCCAGCCGCACCACCTGTCGCAGCAGTATCCCGGCCAGGCCTCGCCCGCGTTTCTCCCGCCGCCCCCGAACCTCCACCACCATCAGCAGCAGCACCAGCATCAGCACCAGCACCAGCACCAGCACCAGCACCAGCAGCCGTACCATGAATTCTACCACCAGCAGTATCAGCAGCCGCCGCCGCCGCCACCGCCGCCGCAGCAGCCACAGCAGCAGCCGCAGCAGCAGCCGCCGTATCCGATGTCGATGCAGCAGATGACACACAGCATGCCTCCGTTTATGAGCGGCGGCTGGAGCGGTGTTTACGACAGCCACGCGCAGGCAGCAGACGCCACGCCTCGTCTCGCCATGAACAGCGGGCCGTTTGACATGCCGCAGCACCCGACAGGCGCGGCCCCGATCGGCGCGCAGCAGCAGTACGCGGGCCACGCGCAGCAGCATCTCCACCACGCGCACACGCAGCAGCACCATCTGCATCCGAGCGACCACGGCGTCTACGACGGCCACGGCCACATGGGCGGCCTGGGCAGCGGCATCACGAGCAGCAGCCTGCCCCTGTACGGCGACCACCACCAGCAGCAGCGGCGGATGAGCTCGGCGGCCTACTCGACGGACTCGGACGCGTCCTCGGACGTCAGCACCGAGACGATCCAGGACCTCAAGAACCGCCTGTCGGGGTGCTCGACGCACTATGCAAACCAGGTGGCCAACTTGCTGCGCCGATTCACCATCAGCAACGTCTCGGACGACGCGTCCTCGCCGGCGCCCTCGGCCGTCCTTTCGGGCGCGCGTAGCGGGAGCAACGACAACAGCACCGACCCGCACCGCATCCGCAAGCTCTGGCGCCAGAAGAAGCAGAGGATCCGGAGCAGCAGCGTGAGCAGCGCCAGCAGCAGCGCCAGCTTCGACGTGTTTGACAGCGACGTGGACGTGTACGGCGAAGCGGCCGACGACGAGGACGCCGCGCGCCGCAACCAGAACAGCCAGGGCGGCAGCAACCCGGCCAGCGTGAGCGGCGCGACCAGCCCGGACGCGCGGGACGACGACCTCTACGGCCGCAGCGGCGCCGCGCGGCGCCCGGCACCGAGCACGTCGGGAAGCTCCAAGATCGCGCCCGGCGCGGCGGCAACAGCGCCGAGGGCCTTTCTGGGCGCGAGCGGCGACAGCGCGGGCAACCCGCGCTTTGTACTGCCGGGCGACTTTTTCAACGCGTACCAGTACCGCGACGACGCCAACTGCCCCTACCACAACAAGGAGCAGCTGCTCCGGGACGAGCAGGAGCAGCGGCAGCGGCAGCAGGACGCCGAGCAGCACGACCGGCGCGGCCGCGGCGGCGGCAGCGGCAGCGGCGCCCACGCCAAGACGCAGCGCGAGCCGCGCTGCTGGTGCGCCGTCGCCGAGGCGGCCGGGGCCGTGGCGCTCGAAGACGGCTCGTTCTGGGTCTACAGCGACGGCCGCGTCACGGCCGAGGCGCAGGCCATGCTGCAGGACTCGCCGCAGCTGCGCATGTACCTGGGCCGGCGCGACCGCTTTGGCCACACGCCGCTGCACTTTGTTGCGTCCCGCCAGGGCCTGCACATGCAGCTGCTGGCCATGGTGGTCAACAGCAACGACGCCACGCTGATGGCGGCCAACACGGCCGGCCAGACGTTCCTGCACCTCTTGTCGCCGGACTGGTTCGCGGGGCTGCAGGAGCCGTACTCGTCCCTGGCGCAGCTCTTGGCCCACCTCCGCAACCGCGCGCCGCCGGGCGGTGGCGGCGGCGGCGGCCCGGACGCAGCCGACGATCCGGGGGCCGGCAGTGCTCTGTCGCATCTCATCTACGCAACCGACGTCTACGGCCGCAGCTTCTTCCACCGCCTTGCCACGTTTGTCCGCGATCCCGCGATCCTGGCCAACACTCTCGGTCCGCACTACGACCGCGCCGCGTTTGGCCGGCGCGATGCCTTTGCCCACGTCCCCGTGCCTTCTCTCGGCGTGGGCGGTGACGACTACGCATCATGGCAGCAAGCCTCCGCGAAGCCGCATCCCATGCAGAGACAGAATCTGCCGTCGCTCCAATTTCCCGGCCAGACCCTGTCTGCGCGCTACGACGACGACGGCGGCCAGAGCCAGGGCCACCCGATGGCCGCGCCGGCGCTCGGCGGCGGAAACGTGCCGACGGTGTTCTCGAGCGAGGACGCCTTTATCCGCCACCACGAGTCCCTCCTGCGCACGGTCACGGCGTCGGACAACCAGCCCAGCGTGGAGGACCCCGAAGGCCGCAACGGCCTGCACTGCCTGGCCGAAGCCATTGTCGACAAGCGCATGATGGACGAGCACCGCAACGCGCTGAGCTCGGGGCGCAAGCCGCCCAAGAAGAAGCCAGTCGACAAGAAGGACGCGGGCGCCAGCGCCAGCGCGGGCGCGGGCAGCACCAGCAGCTTTATGAGCGGGCTGCTGCTCGGCGGCGAGGGCGGCAACGCCAGCGACGCGATGCTCTCGCCCAGCCACGACGGCCCGGTCTACAGCAACTCGAGCCCGTACATGGCCATGGCCGGCACGGGCGGCGGCGGCACGTCCGCGCAGAGCCTGCTGCACACGTCTGTCGACGGCGCGCAGATGGCCACGCGCCTGCGCCTGGTGCAGGGCCTGCTCTCGCCGCCCTTTGTCGTCGACGTCAACCACTACGACCGCCGCGGCCAGCCGGTGCTGACGGCGTTTGTCGTCCACATTGCCGACGACCAGGAAGACAAGGCCAAGAGCCTGGTGGCCATCCTCGAGACCCTGCTGTCTGCGGGCGCGCGCCTCGAGGGCCGCAACCGCCGCGGCGAGACGGCGCTCCTGGTGGCCGCCCGCCTCGGACGCAAGATCGCCCTGACGACGCTCCTCGACCACGGCGCCAACGTGCACGCGCGCGACGCCGCAGGCCGCGGCGTGCTCGACGTGCTCGACATGCAGTGCCGCCGCCAGGGGCGCCACAACGTGGCGCTGTACGGCCGCCTCGAGGCGTGCCGTGTCCTGCTGACGAGCATCAAGCAGCTGCCTCTCGGCGTGAAGCAGCGTCCGTCTCTGATGGACGAGTGGACGGCGGTGCACCGACGGGGGCCCGAGCCTCGCGACATTGCCATGGCAAGGCACGGTAGTGTCGTGAAGCTTCGTCCGCGCGGTCCGCGGCAAGGGTTATGCATAGA